>JAAGVU020000047.1:5341564-5367615 GCA_011763525.2 Mormyrus iriodes
TTAGCAGAGGTTTTGAAATGACTAAGCTAACACACTTTGACAGGCATAATAGCATAGTTTTACACCAACATAAAGATTATTTAAACATCATCTTCTTTGGCTGCCTAAGACTTTTGCACAGTACTGTGTGTGTGTGTGTGTGTGTATATATATATATATATCACAATTTAAAAATCCATCACTCAACACCAAGATGCAAATAAATGGAAATACACAGAACACTAAAAGATGTTAAGTGTCATTGGGAGGACTATAGATTAGTAAGAGAAAAGAGCATTTGTGATTTATGCTGTATAGAACAAAGCTAAACTCTGGCAGCATTAACAGGCACAAAGGGGAACATGGAGCTGAATCTCGTCTTTGTTTCGGCGGCGCGGCGACCTGCCCAGCGCCAACGTGGAGCTGTGTGCCCAGCTTTCAGCAAGGCCTCATGGGAGGCAATGCGATCCCCCCCCCTACCCACGTGACGTCTGGGAATGACAGGCTGTCCGATTTGTCACATGTCTCAAGAGCCACAATCAGGAACGTAAACATGACGGTAATTAGAGCGCGCCAAATGACACGTATATCCATCTATTCAACGTCCAACCTCTTATCCAGGTCACGGCTTGTGAGAAGCCTGGAGATGATCACCGGGCAGCAGATGGTCAGGGTACACCCTGGCTGGGATGCCAGTCCATCACAGGGCACACGCTCTCAATGGGCAGTTAAGAGGCACCAATTCACCTGAACTGCATGTTTTTGGACTGTGGTAGGAACCTGGAGTACCTGGAGGGGGCCGGCAAAGAAAACATGCGGACTTTATACTCACATGCATAAGGGGCAAGATTCAGGCCTCCAGGCCACCACACCACCCCATGACGCACATAGAATTTATAAATGAACCGTGTAAAAATAAGCACAAAAGAAGGGGCATGCATATTTAAAAGCCCCAAGTATGAACGCTGAGTCAATAAAAAAGGTCTGAAGTGGCAACTGGCTCATCAGGATTAAGAATGCAATGGCCTTCCTGGAAGGTTCTAGAACCACTGCGATTACGCTACAAGAATGTCCTTTTAGCTTAGTGATACAATTTATTTGCAGAAGCAGGAACCCAGCAATTAAATCTTAAATTAAGCATCATAATTACATGGAAGAGTAAACAAAATGCATTTGAAAAATGTAGCTGAACATTCAGAAAACTTTCAACAAATGCTTAACGTATTCAGCAGATGCTGCTATTGAAAGTGACGTGCATTTTTTGAGAAGGCGGGGTCAGATGGTCCCTGGAGGAACTGGGGTTCAGGGTCTTACGCATGGGCCCTACAGTAATTTTACCCAGCTGATGCTGGGATTTGAACCGGCGACCTTCTGATAGCAGACACAGCATCCTGCTAAGCCTCACACACTCCCCCGAATGGCATTTCGAATCCACTGCGGAGCTACAGGCTACACGCAGCTCCACACGCCTGCCAAATCAACGTCACGTCCACAAATTCTCCACACCTTCTGGAAAGTGCATGGCGAGGCGAGACCCGTCCTTTTGAGGTGTCCTGCTTCAGGACCTCCCTGGCGTCTATAACGACTCCGCCATGTGTCCCAACTGAGAGGGGGCCAAAGAGGGCTGGTGGAGGGGGGGGGGGGGCAAGGCACCACTCGCTAATAATGATGTGCTTTGCTCTTTCAGCTGTCTGCCGACGCATTCAGGATGTTTTTCATGACAGCTATGTGCACCTAACTAAAAGGCTATTTAAAGCTGTCAGGAAGTGACAGCCATTACCCCCGAATTTGCATTGTTCTTACACTGCATTGTCACGGAGGCTCTCCCTGCTCGTGGGCGAATGTCTGACTTTAATTAGCTATACCTCATCTCACCAGAGGATGAAACGAAGAAGCATCTATTTCCAGACGGGTGTGCTCTAATGTACCCGTTTTCTTCTTTTCTTCTCCTCCTCTTCCCTCCTTTTGCCTGTTTGTTTGTCGCCTTACCTCTGCTCCCCCCCCCCACCCCCCTCCATCTCTGCACATTTGATTCCAACAGTCATTAAATGAGATCCAAATTAATACCGACAACTGGAACCTCACCCCCCACCAGCCAAGATTCTGTTTCATTATTTGGTTCATTATTCAAAACTGAAGGTAGGGGCTGGGCTTGAGGCCGGCATAGTTGTGAGCGAAGGAGACTAGTGTTCTCTCTACCTTTGGAACACATTCATGTTGGGTTAAAATCAAATGCGTCTTACTCAGCCTTGTAGACACTTCTGATTAACAGCGAAAGCTTAAACTGTTGTATCATCAGCCTTCCTGACTGGATCACCTGTTGCAAAGGAGCAGGAAAAAGTGACAGACGGCTAGCTTACTAATTTTCCTGGGGCAATTATTGGATTTATTATGGTAAAGGGCAGAAGAAAGGCCATAATTCATCCAGAGGAGCCAACCTTATCATTAGCCAATGAGGTGTTTTGAATCGATGAGTGACAGACAAGGAGACCAATCAGCTGGGGCCAGTGCCAAAGTGTTCCTGCCCCTGTTTACACCGAGCCAGTAACTTAAATAAAATACATGTTTTTTTTAAAAAAGACCTGCGGATGATATAGTGAAAAGGAAGACACCAGACTTAAGAGGAACCCAGTCATTTTGCTGTTTTTTAATAGCTATTTTAACACCTATAAATATGCAAATATTTAAATGCACTGTTTTCAAATGCATCCCAGCCTTTTCATCAAAATGTAGGGGTTGCGATAAGATAATGACATCACTGTTTATAGATCTCCATAACTCGACCACAGTATTCAGCAGGACTGCTAAAGCGTGTCTGTTACAGCCTACAGGACATGACGGCTAAAGTTTCTGTAAATGCACCTTAATGATATAACATTTATGCCCGTTATATTATAGTGACGCTGGCATTTTATTAACGGTATAACCAATTACTTTACAAAGATTCTTCCCTAATCATAAATCAAGATATAAAAGTATGCAACAAAATGTGTATTATGTGAGTATATCGATATATTTATAAATGTAGTAGTGTATTTTTGGTTATAAGGTTGGTATATGGCATATCGTCAACAAGGGTTGGTAATTAGGACCAAAACATTTGAATTTCTCAAGATATCCCTCCAGAATCCACAAAGCAAAACCAGATGCTGTTTCTTTAACTTTATGGCACAATCAGTTTTAAACCGGGGTTGACATTTGCTAAAATACAGGCGAAATTTTGAAATTTTTCCTCTTGTGTAAACATTTACACTTCGGAATATAAAAAAAACACACATGTGGGCACACAACCACAGGCACTTCGAGTCAACTGCTAGAAAAATAAATGTTTCGATTCAAATCCTCGAGTTCGCATGTTTACTGGGGCTTTTGGGAAATGGAAAGCTGCACTGTCATGGCTGCATGGAGAAATAAACAAATGTGCCTGAGAATGGGACCAGGGGGGACCCCGGGGCCTGGCCACTTCCTCCACATTCCGAGAGTTCCCGATGCCTTTCACGCCATGGTGGACGTGACTTGATAGGTTGTGGCTTTTCTCCAAAATGTTTATTTCTGAACCCATCCCCCACCCAACTCGCTCCCTTGCCACCACCTCAGGACCAAATAGGGAGGGGAAGCAAGAGGAAATGCAGACTATTGACGTGACGATTAAGATGCTGCGGCAAGGATCTTAAGCCCGTAAACGAAACTTGATATGGTTCGCCGGATCCTGTCCCTGTCTCTAGTTCTGAAGTGTAATATTATCACCCCCTGTCCCCCCCACTTCCACGCTATCTGGCTTCCAGCCATAAATGCCCATCTCAGGAAATCTGACGTAGTTTGTGGTGAACGGCAGAAAAGCTACCCAAGGGGTCTTAGGAGCCCTTGCTGGCCTGTTCTGCCACGTCATGCATCTGTCCCGTTACATAAAACCCCCTAGAGTGCCCACAATTCCAAAAAAAACAAGGACATATACTGGGGCAGGACTACAGGGGTGACTGACCCCAGCTGAAAGCTGACTGGCCCCTGAGAGTACCCCTCTCCCGGCGGTTACCAATTTGGAACACATCATTTGCTAATAATATGGTTGGCCCCTCTGTATGAATTACGTTCCCCCTTGCGACTCCAACGTTAAAAAAAAATCCCAGAATCGCCCCCTGTGTTAAAATTCACACATCCATGTGTTCTACTAAAGGGTTCAAAGGTCAACTCGTTTTTTCTTGAATTCCAAATTCATCAATGACCTTGCCTGTTTCCTGTTGTTGCTGAGCTTCTGCTCACTAGGAACTTCCTGTCTTTTGAGTTTTTGCTGTTCCTGCTCCCAGCTGATGACTATTCATGAAACGTCGAGATTCCGCAGATGTCAGCGCCGTCTACAAATAAACACACTGTCCTTAAATTCTGATCTGTATCCATATGGATGTTTAAAAAAAAAACTCAACCAACAGAATCTGGCAAATTCTCACACCTTTCCCCTTCTTCATCTTACTGAACCATCAAACTCATCCGAATCACCAGTTCTGCTGCGCATTCCACTGTGTCAAATGTAATTTGCAGTCGGACGAGCTCAGTCCAACAATCGTGGGCCTGTGAAACATGGACCAGTATTTGCAGTTAAAAAAAACAAAAAAAACACGGCGTTCTCTTTCGCTGTTAATAATTTACGACCCTTCATTTATTATCTCAGTATTACGATCGGAGAACAAGCAAATAGTTTATCAAGTGACGTTTGTGTAAAGAAGTCCAAAATTATACACGTGTTTGATATGAACTGATCTGGGCCATCAGAAATTTTGGCACAATGGCAAGAAGAATCAATATTTATTTAAACTGCCTGCTAATTTAAAACATACACATATGCATGCACGCATGCACACGTATACACACACACACACACACACACACACACACATCTGTACCTCAATATCTGAAATGATAGGTCTACAAATGGATCCTGCAGAACATACCCCTAATATCACTATTTCAGATTTCACAAACTTTATTTATTTAAGTGTAGGCAACAAAAGGTATTTTGTATATGTAGCATAAAAATATCTTTTTCCCATTGAGAAATACACAGACAGCATTGCGGTACAACTGCATTCAACACTATTTGCTATTTACTAATTTGCTATGACTGAAATTAGTGGGTGGTAAAGTATAATCTGCAATTTCGCTGAAAGCAAGCGTGAGAAGGGTTACAGTGCAATTGTGTCAAATTGACTACATTTCTGTTATATGGTCAATTTCAAGATGCAAAAAAACAGTTTCAAGTAATGTGAGGTCATGCTGTTTAAAGACGTTTAACTCTAAAATGACCATAAAATATAAATAAGTGTATTTCAATCAGAACTTAAGTATTGCACTCTGAGTACAGGAAACTAGGAAACAGAATAATAACCTGTTTTCTGGTTTGTACTTATAAAACACAGGGCAGATCTTAATTTATTTCCAAATATTTCCAAACGAAATATAAAGCCATTTGTAGGGCAGTCTATAAAGGACATGTCAGCTTCCAACTCAGAAAATTTGATTTGTATTATTTTACTGTTCAGAAGATGATCTTATAAAAAATCAGCCACTTGATGGATAAAATACTCATGAGAAATTGTTCTTCTGAATACATTAGAAAGATTGTCAAATTCTTCAAACAGTCAAAGAGTTCAGAGCTGCAAATAATTATCTTACTTAAAGAAGTCCTGTTAAACAATGATTAAGCAGATCACTGTCAGCAGTTAAAAATTATATTTAACGGAACAGGTTGCTTTTTTCACATATAGAGAAACGGTACAATGAAACTAATGTTGTCTTCGTCTCTGATTTTGCGAGTTTTAGAAGATGGGTGATGAATATTTGTGCATGTTGGCACAATGCTTTGGTATTACTATAACAAGGACAAAAAATATCAAAATATCGATTGTATCAATTAGCCATCCTGCTGAATATTGTGAATTGATTGTTGACCTTGTTAACAATTGGACATGGTGGTTGATACACAAGAGAATCATTTTGCCAGTGTGAACCTGACTTGGCAGGAAGATTCTAGCATTCTACACGCCATTTATATTAATCATATTACCAGCGCAGTTGGATGCAGTTGTTGTCAAGCCGTGCATGTACGTTATATATATACCCTGGCTGTGTCAGATAGATCTGGTCTGAAGCAGTTTAGCGACAATCAGCGGGTCAAGCTTGTGAAAGGACACTTAATAGCCACCTTAGGGTGAAGGCACAGTTAGCTTCTGCTGTGGCCTACGGCTGAAAATGACTGCACCCCCACACAGCGTGGAGAGTGAAAGGGATTCTGGGTATCATTTCCAAATCAGAATGACTCTAGAATAAAGTTTAATGACAATTAAACGACGTGACACATGAGGATGATGTGCATGTTAATAATATGTTATTAGCCATGTGCGGATAAGCTTAATGATCTTAGTCATGACTGGCCCCGTAACCAAAAAACATGTCCGTTTAGTGACACGTCTTGATTAAATTAGCGATGGGGGTATCAGTTAACTCTCAGACCGAACCCTTAGAAGTGTTTACTCAAATTTGAGTCACACGCCATGAACTCTGCGTCTATGGAGTGAGGTGCACATATAAAATAAACGTGATTGTAACCTCATGCTCTAATACACTCTGCAGAAATGATACAGAAACTTAAAGAAGAAGTTACAGAAGATTAAAACCACAGTGTCTTAGTTAATATGGTTACAATTACCGCAGATTACACAGAATTGTTTCCACATGATTCCAGTGTAAAATGTGATTATTTCCAGCCTTTCTGTGGGACTTTGCTATAAGAAAAAGTGAAAAAAAAGGTTATATCAGGGAATATCTGTCTGATTATATTTCCTGCCTGTTGTTCTACTTCTGTCAATAAAGAAACATAATTCATAAGTGTGCCTGAACAGACAGTGGTACTACAGCATGGCACACTGCTCTGCTAAAACCGCAGTGGACTAAGAAATGAAATCTGAATTTGGCACATAAGGCTAATTGATTCTTTTGCATGTTCAGTAACATGAGGCAAAATGCTAACAATGTACACTAAAACGGTGTTAAACCATTTCAGCAAATAAATTCACTCGGGCAATTTTTCATCAATTATTCATTTAAGTCAAGCTACCTAAAAATGCATTTTTTTATGTGTAGAAAGTATACTTGTATAAATCACTATTACACATAAGAAACAGGAATTTCCCCTGCCTATCTGCCCACATCTCTATATTTCCAAAAACATCTGCTCCCTATATATTTTGCTTGGTTTTCAATCAGAAAAAGTTCCTCATTCACCTTGTCTGTACTATTACATACTCTTAGTGGACACTTGCTAGGACCCTCTTTAGTCTCCAAAACCACTTAAACAGTGGATGAGCTGTAACCTAGGGAAGCCTTTCTGCACACCCCTCTTGTACTGAGCTGTTATTCTTGTACTTGTGACCTTCCTGTAAGCTTTTACAAGTCCTGCCAATCTCCTCTGACCTGCCTCATTAACAAGGAGGTTTCAGATACAGAAAAGCTACTGCTCTTGGTTCATCACACTTCTCTGGACACTCCTGGGAGGGCGTCTGTATCTGAGATGATGAAACCATCACGAATAGCGTGAACAATCACAGCAGCTTCAGAATCTCTCACATCTCATGCTTTAGGCTGCAACAGTAAGTGAACCTCTTGATCTTATTCCCACGTGTATGTGCTTGTCACCCCACGATTGGCTGTTTGCATTATAAAGCCTATGTAGCTAACACAATAGCCACAGAGGCCACCCGCTTCCTTCAATACATCCTTAAAGATGACACTTACCCCAGATGAGAACGGTTACAAAGGGCAACTACGATTAAAAGACTTTGTGAGGCTGCATGGTCTGGTGGTTAATATCTGCGACGTTGCAGAAGGGTTTAAACTGCTTAAACCACTAGGAACTCCAAACGGAGTTAATCAGCTGGCTGTTTTATTATTATTATTATTATTATTATTATTATTATTATTATTATAGCTAGCAGGGAGTCCTTTGACCCGCGTTATAAACCGACGATTCAGTGAGGACGGAAAACTAAACAGCTACAGGGAAGTAGCAGGATGCCTGGCGAGCCGCAGCCCAGCGGGGTCCATGCAAACGTGGAGCCTGTGGAAGACACACCGCTCTGTCCCCCTCTCCCCACCCCAGAATCACAGGAGCAAGAAAAGCAGACACTGTAAATATAGAGAGCAGCGTTTCCATTTGCTTCAAATGCTTATTTTATTCGTTCTTTCACTCTGGGCTGAATAATTTTTATATCGCTGTGTGTTGTGTACAACGAAAAAAAAAAATGTACAGCATGTGATTCGGCCTCACTTGTGCATAGTGCACATTGCTGTGCATATTTGCTCTAAATTATATCTTTTATTGAGCTAAATTTCTTAAAACATTTGGATTATGGCGCACACTTGCGGTTTAATGATTATTTTATTGCGAAGAATCTGTTGGGTCAAGTCGGGTCACATAAGGAAAAATGTTTTCAGAGAGGAAAGTTAGTGCTTTTACATCCAAGGTTCAAGCCGAGTTACAATGGGAAACTCTATGGAAAAAACAGAGCAACTCGTGAAACTGGATGACTGAAAGAAACATTCTGAGCTTCTGGGAACTGCCCAGCCAGGTCGAGGGGTCCTCCCTTACACAAACAGATTAAAATCCACTCTGGAGCAGCTGGAGGCAATGATAGGGGACAAAAAAATAACAGATTTACCTGGCAGAAAAACAGAACCGGGCGACTTTCTTTAGACTGTCAAGCCTTTACTTGGACGCATGCAATTAACTTGCAGGTTCTGGCGACAAGCTACTCACTTAGCTAGCAATTAAGTTACGGCGTCGAAAAGCGAAACGCTAGCAAACTTTACATTTTCCGCTGGCCGCCTGCAGCCTTCACGGCGGATTGGTGTCTGGGACTGTATGTTTTGATGACCCCCCCCCCCCCCCCAAAATATCACCCAGAGGTCAAGAGCATGAAAAGGGAAATGTTCTACGCATGTATCTCTTTCTCCGTGGCTCGGAAGTGAGACTTTGAGACGATACGATTTTTTGGCGTTCGGATAACAGGAAGTATTGAATGTCTGAGAAAAAAATGTATGTTGAGCCTCGGCCATCTTGAGAAGAACATATGCTAACCATCAACCAGTGTCCTTTTTATGGAGAGTCAAACCTTGTTTTTTCTTAACGTAAACATTGCTGTTTGATTTTAAATTAGCTGCCTCGTCGCAGTAACCATTCAGATGGCGGGTCCATGGACGTGGAACTGGGACCACCGGGGGGGGCCTGTGCCCAGGGAAATTCTGGAGCATCATTAAAAATGCAGTGATGAATAATCCCGAAAAAATCACCAAGAAATAATTTAAACCAATATAACTTTAACAGTAAAAACCTGAATTATATTCATGTTTATTTTTAAACAAAAGGTTATATCTGAGTCTTTTAAGAGAAAACAGACAAGTGGACATGACTTTATGCCCCGTAATGCCCCGCCCCCTCGTCATGCCCCGCCCCCTCATTATGCCCCATCAGGCTCCGCCCCCTCCATTCAGATGCATTCCGCAGTTCATGGACAGGTCAAGCCTTGTTGCATTTTGAGCATCGCTGAGCAGGATTCCTGCGCCATTGCTGCACGCCGCACATGTAAAACGCGAAGGACGCAGTCTTTTGCAGCAGTACCTGAACACCAGATTTTCAGGGCGTCTGAAGCAGCTTTAGAGGAATGACACCTGGGGGGTGGGGGGCAGGGCAGCTCTAGCTATAGGTAGAATGGGCAGCTGCCTAGGGCCCCCTTGTGGAGGAAGGGAAATGAGCATCAGTGTTCATGGTAGTAGGGGCCTCCCAAGTAAAGCTTTGCCTAGGGCCCCTGGAAAGGTAGAGGCAGCCCTGGGGGTGAGGGTGGGGGGTAGAGGACATCGTGAAGTCCTTATTTAGGCTCCATTCTAAATTCGGAAAATGGGGCCGGAGAATATACCGTCAGGAAACCTGCACATCTTAGTCCCTCTGGCCGAAATACAAGACAAACCCAGCAGTGCAGCCAGAACAAACAGCCCGTTCCTGACTAGGAAATCATTCTGACAAAGGAAGCCCAAAATTTATTCCAAAAGCAATGGGATGCTGCTTTAAATGGCAAAGACTTTCCTGGGCTTTTTGGCTTTGCAAGTCTCTCTGTTCCAGAAACGACCCAAAATATTTGTTTTATGGAACTGGATATGTTTTTTTGGGGTCGATTAGCAAAGCCCTCGCCGCATGATTCGTGTTACCCAGCTATTCGGCTGCGGAGTGTCATTGCGGGGAGAAATATGTGCAAGTGTTAGCATCGAGCTACGGCCATTAGCCGAGGTGTTTTTTTCCCTACAAATGTCCCCGAAAATGGGCCGTGTCCATGTCAGGCTGTGAAAATCAGCTGCTATAAAAGCGACGGAGCATTTGCGAGGTTAAGACAACCCTCCCACCCCTTTTTTGGCAAAGGGGGCCAAGTTCCGGGCCCTGGCTGGTTAAACAGTGCAGTAGCCAGCTGGACCTAATCAGCATCTGATATCCGGCACATTCCGCGCTCTCCCTGGTCCGCCTCTATCGGACAGAGATGATTATTTAATTATTGCAGCCTGGGTGTGACAGGAACCACCCGGCGTGCCGCCGGTGACACAAACGTCCCCAGCCCATCCCTGTAATTCTCCTACAACAAGATGCCTTCATCTCCTGTGAGTCCAGTTCAGCTAATTCCAATAACTGGAATGTTAAATAAAAGCAGGGATTCCTCGTAAAATGCTAATACACTTTGTCCCTATGAATTGTGCTTCACAACAGTTAGCAAAATGGATTATTTCTGCTTTCGTGTGACATATTTTTTCAGTGATGTATCTGTGGCCGCTGCCTAAAATGGCTACCTGTCAATTTTGCTGATAACCCAACCCTCTCGATTCAGGATGCATTCCACGCGGCATTTGTGAGAAATCATCGAAACACATTTCCGGATATGTTATTTAGCTAACACCTAATGCATCTCCGGTTATCAGTGTCATTTAGGTTAACAACAAACGCGTCACCAGTTACCAGTGTTATTTAGCTAACACTAAATACTTCTCCAGTTATCGGTGTAATTTACTTAATACCAAATACTTCTCTGGTTATTGGTGTAATTTAGTTAACACCAAACGCTTCTCCGGTAATCAGTGTAATTCAGTTAACACCAAACGTTTCTCCGGTTATTGGTGTAATTTGGCTAACACCACACGTGTCTTCGGTTATCAGTGTCATTTAGGTTAACAACAAACGCGTCACCAGTTATCAATGTTATTTAGCTAACACTAAATACTTCTCCAGTTATCGGTATAATTTAGTTAACACCAAACGCGTCTCCAGTTATTGGTGTTATTTAGCTAACACCAAATATTTCTCTGGTTATTGGTGTAATTTAGTTAACCCCAAACACTTCTCCGGTTACCGGTGTTATTTAGCCTACATCAAACGCTTCTCTAGTTATCAGAGTTATTTAGCTAACACCAAAGGCACATTAACATGGTCAGAGGCCCCTGGGCTGTTTGTGTTGTCAGAGGCTCCCATTTTTATTTCCTGTGATAGCCTTGAGGCCTCAGGGCATCAGCCTGAGTAAACCTGTGCATTTAAGCGCCCTGATTAACACAGGACGCAGGTTTCAGATCAGGTGCTTTCAGTGAACGCTTAATGCAGATGGAATTCTGGCGAACTAGCTAGCCAAGCTAAAAGACAAAATAACACTGTTAGGAATGAAACACGCTGAACAACCAGCCAGCATCTCTCTCAGTGCCAGTGTCAAGGCTGCCATCGAGTCGAAAAGAGAGGGTGCTGCCACTGTTTTGTATACAAACCGGGTTCTAGCATGGAAACTCGAGGTTGAAGGAAACTGCAAAATTCGGAATGGGCTGTGAAAATGTCACAGGGAATCGTTTTGATGGTACAGCTGAAAATGTATTTATGGGGGGTATTTATTGTGGCAAGACTAGTTGGTTTAATTTGATTCATACTTCTGGGCAAAATATCATGAGAGTACATTCACCTTTTGGGACGTTCCCATGAGTACGGTAAAAATCGGAAATCTGGTTGAGATTTCACGCTCTTGGCAGTCCATTACGAAAAACAGTGCTAACACTCATCACTCTTTATACGGCACACTTTTAGTCTTTAATTACCTTTGTTAAGAGCTACTAAATGCAATTCCTAACACGTTTCTTAACACATAAATTTAGATTAAACATAAACTGTAAAGCCAACCATTATAAAGGAAAACGTTATAAATGTTTTTTGTAAACAACATTACATGTACTAATGTCTTGGAAACTCAAGGCCCAGATTTGACCATATTTCCCTAACTATTTATCTTAAAGATCACTGGTATCTTCAGATTTTCACTCCTTGTTGTTGAACGCATGAACAGCAAAATCGATGGCTTGTTATACTTTGAGAAGAACGTTCACAATTCCTCCAGTACTGCTGTTCCCTCTCCAAGCCCACGCTCGATCAGTTTCTGCCCAAATTAATCTGTAGGGTACACCGAATCACCTGGGGGTTACGAAGCCACTCCACTTACTTCGGGCTGGAGCCAAAAATGAGACCATTCTTTTGATCGGTGGAAATTGTACAAGGGGTCGTTAGTGTCCTCTGTTATGAAGAAATGAGGCTGAGTTTTATGATTTTCCAAGATGTGCCAAGAGTTCATGTTTCATCTATCCCTGTTTACAAGAGAGCCTTGTGGGGTAGTCTATGTAGCACCCTCGATTTGCTGTAGGATCAACTTCAGACAATGTAAGCTAGCTGGCATCACCTTGGGTGACATACAGAGTTTAGTCCTGCCAGTACCAAGTGGGGACAGTAGATGATAGCTGTCCTGAAGCTGACTGCCTGACTATGGCCTTCAACGTCATGGGTGTGGTTGTCTCGGCAACTTCGGAGATGTTCCGAACCCCTTGTGTTGACATGGTCCATAGTGCGGAGTCAAAGCATGTTATTCGTAACAGGACCGTGGATCAACCAATAAATCAATCAGCTGGTGCAGCTGCAAGCGCTCAGTTTTTTTCGCTTGCTTCATTACTGTCCCAGTCCTGTCTATTCAATCATAAAATAACAGCCAGCCCACCCATTCCTGAACTCCCCCAGCCCAAAATAAACAAAAGGCAACGTATGGAGAAGGATACGATTTCTCAAGAATGCACTGGAGAAGCTCACCAGATGTTTATAAACCATAACTCTGAAATATGGTGCAAATGCATACAGGCTGTCATGTTGTGTAAATGCTGAAGAGTAGACAATCATACATAATAACTACCAGATGAGATTTTATTTTTTCTATTTTTTTCCCCCTCTACACCGAGTAATCATTTTGGAACGCTGGAGGTGTCCAAGTTACATAAATTTAAAATATGCGCCATCCTCTTGAATCTCACTTCCTTTCAGTAATTTCCTGCTGAAAACATACAAAATGGAAGTTGGAGATCAAGATAGCTCCAGGGCTGTGGGAGAAGTGAATTATTGCACTCTGGATAATTATAAAAAATCAAATCAGCCTGTTTGCTCGGCTTTCCAGGACGTTAAAAGAGTGGGCAGGCGGACCACTTCGCTTATTTACTTCTATGAGAATGAACGATTTAAAAAAAATGGCAGAGGGTTCCTTTTTTGTTCGGGGGAGGGGTGATAAAATCAGGGTGCATTTCGGACCCTGGGCCAAAGAGCCGAAAGACAAGGAAAAAACACTTTGTCCCCACGGTCCTGACAAATTTGAACATCTCGCCCCGCCAAACTTCCCCGGCCCAGTGACAACGTCAGAACTTAACGAGATGGAGCAAGGGAGGAGAGGGAGGGGGCTGGCTTTCCTTCTGAGATATTGATGTGGGTGTGAGGTTTTCTGAAGCTGTGAGAACGCTCTGACGGTGGCCGTGACTCCACCGTCGATGTCATGCCTGGAGCTGTCTCAAGGCGAGCGGCCTCTCCGCCCTGCGCTAGGCAGAGAACAGCTGCACTGGCGAGCGGCACAAAGCAAAAACAAACAAAAAAAAACTATACGAAACCGAAGCGATCGAGCATCCCGAAGGGTGGTGCATTCTGGGTAAGTGATATACGGCAAGTCCACTTGATTAAATCACTGCCTCACGCAGGACAAAAAGAATTTCCGCCCTAATGTGGTTCTTATATAGGGTACTAGGAGACAATGCACCCATTCGACTGGGGTCAACGAAGACAAGCCAATCAGAGCTGTTACAAAATGTCATGTGACACGAAACGTCATGTGACACAAAATGTCATGTGACACAAAAAAGCATGTGTTACTAAGGCAAAAAATGGAAAACAAAGAGGCCCTCCCTCTCCAGCTACTTCTGCTAGCCTGATGCTTTTTAGTCCAGAAAAAGTGAACGCGGGTAGTGGTGACATTCAGCGCAATAAACTCCGGCCCACAGACGTGCTTCCCCAGATGCCTGTTGGGGATCTGGAGACCAGTTCACCATCTTCCGGTCGTCGGAGCGCAATAGTGAGGCCAGTGCAGGCGGCTGGGCGATGCCATGCAGGAAGCCTGTCACATCCACGCCTCCTGTAGGTTTTTCATGCCTGTCTCTGGTTTCCTGCGGAGCGGATGGGGTGGGGGCAGAGGGGTCAGCCGTCAAATTAGATCCAGACTTCAGCCCACCCGGCCCTGGCCACCCTGCTTCGTGGGCCGGTTCCCCTGTTCCTCCTCTCTCTGGATCCCGGAACTTGAATCATCTGTGTTGAACTCCATTAGATTTAATCGCCGTCAAATTGCTTTAAGGGCATGAGTCACATTTCTGGCCGTTTCAGCTACGATCCAAAAGAGTTTATCAGTCGCCAAAGAGTTACGGAGCCGTAAGAATAAATGGTAGGAGAAAGACTGATCATCCAGGCTTCCTGGGTCCCGGTTTATGTTGCATAAAATCATATGCAATAGTGTGTTTGCTTTTGAAAAACTCATATATATCCTTCAGCTTCCACCTAATAATAATTACATGTCTGTGGGCCCTTGAGCGAGGCCCTTAACCCCCAGCTCCATGGGCACCACTGCAGGTGGCTGCCCTTCGTTGCCAAGCTTGCTCTCACCTACATGTGTGTCATGGAGAGTGAGATGGGGTAGGAAAAAAGAGTGTTTCCCCACAGGGATCAATAAAGTGTCATTACTAAATATACAGTCAAATGGTAGATAAATCGCGACTCTTGGCAAGTAATCAATATCATTTTCCTTGCCTAAAAATCACAGGTTTGGTTTAACGTAAACATGGATCAGATGGCATTACCGTATTTGTCGGTCATCTTTCAGTGATTGTTCATAACTGCATTCTTAATGAAGCTGCAGAATTTGCCTCGGCGTGCGACTTCCCTGTTCCACGGTCCCTGGTTGATTTGTGTACAGACTCTGGGGCGGACGATTAATCCGCACGTGTGTTTTTGTCTAAACGGGGCTCTCCTGAGAGCCCTAGATGATAGAGCTGCTCTTGGGCAAAACCCCCTCCACCTCTGTCTTTATTTAACGGACGCTTTGCCGGCACGTAACATACGTGTTTCTCAGGCAGTAACCGCTAAACGCAATGACAAACAGCACCCCCCCGCCTATATTTCCCGCTTTCTCCATCCCACCCCCCACCCCACGTCCCCTTCAAGCGGTTCACAGATGAGTGGGACGCTCTCCTAGATTGGTTGTGCCGGAAGCTTCCCTCAGGCACGAGTTACCTGGCTGGTGGGAGCGAGTACTCATCCCCACGCGGCTATGGTGGGCGGCTGTGGGTGTTCAATTTGAGCCCCGATCGATTCTCCTAAGTGTCTGATACGGGGGGGCGTGAACGTGTCAGATTAGCGGTAATGAATTTCCCTGCATGAGCTGGGGGTGGAGAGGGAGGCTGTCGAGGCGCAAGAGCGGGGACAATGAGTTAGGGAGAGTCATTGCAAGCTGCCCCCATCAGTGCGGAGGGTGAACTCCGGCCTAGCGGGCCGCGCTTCCAAATGGACCGGGCCGCGCCGTGGTCACACACCGCGTTATTGGCCGAGCTACAACGGCAACAAGCCGAAATGAATGGAAATCTGTAGCTGATTTGAGCGGGCAACAGGGCCTGTAAACAGGAGGCTTTCACAAACCTCTATGCTCAGCAGGGAAGGGTCTGGGCTTAGCCAACTGGGACGGGAGAGTGAGGCAAGGGAGAGACAAAGGAGAGGAACTCACATCAGACCTGGAACGGGTCGTTTTCGTCTTTATGGAGCATTGGATGGGTGTATAGTACAAGCGGGCATAAAAACCAGTGCTGCGCTTATTTTTTCCAGATGTTATATATAGAAAGAGAAGAAAAATAAGGCATTATTCTTTATAATGAGTAACCAGGGTGATATAACTAGACATATAAAAGTTTGAATCAGTTTCGCTATTGACCATTTACAGGAATCCAGGCGCATGGCTCAGCTCTGCTCCTACTATGAGAATTATGTCCTGAGAATGGAGCATGGAGATAGTGATGTTCTGCACGAGTCTGTAAGCTACGGGGCCCCGTGGCTCTGTCCAGCAGGGGGTGCTGACCTTCGAAGGGCCTCAGAGCAGTGGAGTTTACGAGGAGGATTGAGGTCGGTCGAGCGGCCACGGAGTTCCCGGTTACACGTTTCCTCGCCGTCCAGAACCAGATGTCGTTGGAGAAGATGGTTTTCTCACCAAAGCTCTGCTAGTGTGGGCCCAATGGCCCACACTGAAGATCCTTAAAGGCTTCACCTTCCTTTAATTTAATGCCCTGAAAACAGTGTACCTTTTTTCAAAGCACAGCGTGAGCGATCGGTGATCTGCAAAATGTAGCGTGGAGGAATGTAACGTCACTCCCGCACGCAACAAGAGGAAATGGGCCGTGTAACTGCTAAACAGAATAATTTATTCGGCAGTCTTTCGTTTCACAGTTACCAATTAATCTGAATTCTGTATCTTTCCAATGATATGGTATGGCTAGGCTACCTATGGGTGACCAATCACATATTTATAAAATGAACCTTAAAATTGTCAGATTACGCTTCAAACAAAGCTTTGGGTTTTGTGTCACAGTACAAGCAGTTTTCCAGTGACATAACTAATCCGTTCCGCAAACACTTATGTAAGTCAAACATAAGTCAGATTTGCCTTTCCGTACCATTCAAGACACCTAATAGCAAGAAAACAAAAATATATTAGTAATATGTATCAAAGAACACAAATAAATAGTAAATAGCAAAACTCTGTGTAGTTCGGATTTACTTCAGTCAATTTGACGTTAGTTGAGAGCTGCCTGTGTTTGGGGCTATCAGAATGTACGAGGGTGGTGATTGTTGTTTCTGGCCATTTCTCGGGGGGTGGAGGGGGGCGTATTTGATTCGACTCTGAGGAGTTAAAGTGTAAAACTACATAACCTGTTACGAACGTCACACTGCTGTCCTGCAGTCTTATTATCGCTCTGAAGTTCACCGGAGTACAGTACATATCCCCAATGTTCACGTTAAGCTGCCTCTTGGATTATACACAATGGGGTGATAGAAAACCAAAGCGCTCTCCTGCCAAATGTCACAATATCCCCCATCTTTGTTTCATTGTGAAACTGCATTTGTTAATACCTGGCACAAAATGAACCACTCATCTGCCAATCAGCCAACTTTGAAACACGCGACTCAGCCGCCAGGCAGCGTACGGGGGGACTCGCTGGACCCTCCCGTAGTGAGGATAGAGTAGGAGGGCAGATTTTCTAGGAGGATGGCTTGGGAAACCAAACGAAGTCTTGGGACTCTGCCATCCCAAGTGTTTGGGTGTAACCTCTATGCTTTTAACTGTCCTGCTTTTACCGTGTGCAGTCAATGGTGCAGGAGAAGAGAGAATGGGGAAGTCAAGATCATCTCACAAGCAGCATAGCAAAGAAAATCTTGAAATGGGAGAGACACTATATATGCTGTTTGTACAAGAACATGGGCAGGCACAGTTGTTAGCCCTGTTGCCTCACACTGCTAGGACCAGCCCCCCCCCCTCCAAAAACATGCTGAGGTTAATTTAAGTTACCAAATTGCCCATAGGTGTGCATGTGTGAGTGTGCCCTGCAATGGGTTGGCACCCCATTTTGGGTTGTTCCCTGCCTTAGGCCCTTTGCCTTTGGGATAGGCTCTGGACCCCCACGACCCTGAATAAGACAAATGACTACAGAAAATGGATGGATAAAATTACATAGGAATTTAGTTTTTACATTTTCCATCATGCTCTCTTTTGAAACACACGAAGGCTTAGGGTCTTACCGCAGCTTTGGTCATTAATCCAGCCTCCCAGACTCTTTTCTTGGGGCTGCAATCCTTACCCAAGGGCTAATGGTGATGCAATTATTTTACTAAATTTGGGATTTGAACCAACAACCTTCCGATCACAAAGGTTTAACCCTATGAGCCACACACTGTTCCCTGCGGATTATAGCAACCATATTTAACCTGCTCCTCCGTTAGCCTCACTCCCTGTAAAATTACCCCCACAATTATGATAAATATTAGTGTACACACTAATGATGTTGTTAGGAATAGAGATACCATTGTTAGAGACAAGAGGGGGTGAACAGAGACAGGACTTTGTGGTCAGGGAGTCTTTTTATATGGAACACAGTGAAACACAATTAAAAAAGTATAGAATGTCTTGCATCTAAAAAACATGACAGCACTAAGAAAAAGTATGTTTTCTCTGCCTGTGAAGGGCAAGATGCTGTCAGCTTTGAAGTGTATGGGCCCTGGTCTGGAGAAAGAGAGAGAGAGGGAGACAGACAGACAGAGAAAGAGAGAGAGAGAGAGAGAGAGATGAACCACAAAGATGAGAGAGGAAAAAAAAAAAGATTTATTATGGTTAATGTGGGGACTGAGAACCCCTAATGCACATTTTACAGGCGTTTTAAAGTCCAGCCCAGGTCTGCATGAGGTGCTTCATCAAATATTTAAAAGGCTCGGCATGACATCATGGGATTGTAATTATGTCAATTATTTGGAAAGCAGGGGTGACAGTATCACCCCCGGGACTGTCGGCACACTTGGTATGGCCTACAGTCTGATTGCATGACATTCCTGAGATGAGGTCGTACCAACAGGTGCATTATGGGTGAGCATCTCCTCCTTGCTATATCAGTCTTGTGCAGTGTCTTGGGCGTTTGGGCCTGGCGTTGAGCGGCGGATACAAATCTAATCTCCAGGCCAAAGGGAGGTTAGTAAGGTGGATTTATGACTTTTGTGATCTCTGCCATAAACATCAGTCTCTCAGGGCTCAGATTCCCTGTTTATTGTTCAGTGGACCCTTGTAGAGCAACGCAGCCAGAATATAGTCCACCTCCACCTCATCACCATATATGCAACAATTTGTCAGATCAGCTCATCGGTAAAACAGCAGGTCTATTCTGGATCTGAACCTGCATCTCCCAATGGAAAATCAGTTAAATTGTTTTTCAGTGGCAACTTGCTTCCAACACATTGACACTACAGCGAAAAAAAAACACACGATACACCATATTAAGCAAAACAGCAATCAAATAAAACAACAGCCCAGTGAGGGGGATTTTGATAGCTGACTGGTCCTTTTGCTGCATCCCTCACGTTTGATGTACGCTCGCACTCTGTAGGTTTGTAGTGTGGACACCTGGGAGAAATCAGACAGACTCACTGATTACACGGGAAACTCTGAAGCTGTAGAATGCAGAGCAGAATCCTGTGTAGCACCACTCCATCTAAATAATACATTTGTAAAAATAAACTTCAGTAAAGGAGCTCAAAAAGACTACATTCCAAATGTCACTGACTAAGGATTGGCACTTGTTACTGTAATACCAAGGAACAATCTTGGGTAATTATCACAAAATGATACACCTGATAACAATTTAATAACAATCTGATAACAACCTGTTAGATTCTAAGAACGCTGATTTACCAGCCTGAATGACAATAACTTTATATTCTTTATTCCGGAATCTCTAGAAGTTCTTTGTCTATGGTGAGTAAACAGCCCTAGGAGGCTCAGTTTTTTTGCTACCTGGCACATCCTGGCTTCTGCTGAAGTTGCAGACTGAGAAGTAGAAGCAGCCTCCCCTTTATGGTGTTATTTGGAATCTGTAGGGAGGAGAAAAAAATAAAATAAAGAAATAAACAAAAAATAAGCATAATTCAAGTAGTGGTAACGCCAATCTGCCCAAGGCTGAGGCACACCCACCTGCCACAGCGGCCCCGCCCCCTGTTTTATTTTTGACAGGCAGCTCTCCCCTGACAGCCACCTTCCACCTGCGCTCTCTGGGTCCCCTGGCCCTCACCCCCCCTCAGTGCCACCCCCACTGCACAGAGCCCCCACCAGCTCCCTCTGATCTTTTGTGTCAGTCTCTCTATTTTCTGTGCCATCTGCAAAGGCTCCCTCTCACTTCCCTATCTCATGTCCCCCCCCCCCATTCTTGCACTTGGCCTTTGTTTCCGACTCTTTGTTGTTGCCTTGAAGGCCCCCCCCCCCCAATGCTTTTGAGATCTCCACGGGGAACCTAGGCTTTCTGTTTCAAGGATTCCTTTCTGTGTATACCATTCTCAGGAAGACAGAATATTGTCCTCATATTTGGTTTTTTTGTTTGTGGGGTGGGGGGGCTCCCTGCATTTAACATTTTAGATCTCAGAGATTTACCTGGAAGGTTGTCGCCTGCAGTGAGCGCAGGGTTTGTCGCAGGGCCGGTCCGATGTTTTTTTTTTTTTTTTAATCTCCCCAGAATGTCTCCTCTAGTTCAGTCTAGGCCTGTTGCATTCTGAATACAGTTGGATGGGATCCTTTATCGGTGCGGCAGCCCCGAATGAAATGCAACGCTGCGAGAAAGCAGGTGAAACCGAAACGAAATAAAAGGCGGCAGCCACTTTCCAACGGACGCATATTTTATCGTGAGCTGAACTCGAAGCCGCTATCGAAAGATCCCAGTCTGCTCACCATGCCTGTATCTCTCCGAGAGAAATTTTAGCCCCGCGTATATTTCGGCCTTGGCCTCTGGAACAGTCTCTGAGGCGTCAGGCTCCTTCCTGAGCTCTGAATAATTGCCCCGTCTTACCTGGTGCACTGCCCTTGGCGTAAGCCACATCCTTTCCTGGGTGCAGAGAAAACAAGGAGGGAAGAGTCAGGACTGTTGCATTATTCCTGTGGTTGCCCTTGTAACTGTGTGCGTGTGTGTGTGTGGGTTCCTCCTGCAGCTCCTGCAGTTCCAAAGACATGATGATGAAGATGATGAATATCTTTATTGTCATTGCACACGTACTGTTGACGCTGCACATTGCAACGAGATGAAGTCTGCAACTTTCTTACACAGTGCTACAAAGGCAATAAGTTCAATAAAAATAAGGATAAAATAACAATACAGTATTGAATTAAAAAAGTAGTGAAGAAGTAAGCAGCAACAGAATCAATACAATTTTGCAAAATAATAATTAAGTAATTAGATAACGACAGTATACAGCAGTATGTATAGTGTAAATAGTAAATGGCAACAGAGACGGTATAAAGTGACCAGCTGCAGGAGAGTGCGAGTCTGGCCGTGGTAAATAGTGCAAACAGCTCCAATGTGCAAAGCAGGGCTGCAAAACCAAGAACAGAACATAACCAAAAGAGCGAGGGAGACAGCGAGAGCTGCTCACACGATCGATACCCTGCCTTTTTGGCAGGAATACTATTTCAAGATCAGCATCCTTGGCTGGTGGGGGGTGGGATCACCATATCCGCCATTAAAGCATGCTGGTTATTTTTTTTTATTATCACCTAACTGTTGCCTTATCTGTTAATCCCTGGCAACCTCCCGATAAGCACAGACTCACTCCCGTTCCCAGGAGCCCAGGCCAGACGATTGCTGAATTCTTTCATCGCCCTGTCATCTGTCCGTCACCCGGACACTGGACAGCGGGGCTTCCCTGGGATCTGTCAGGGGCAGGGTGAGGAGTGATCGTTCTTGGGAGGCGGGGGCTTTACAGGCGACTGGAGCATCTTTAACTCTGAAAGCACTACGGTGGGGTTAAGTGCACTGGGGGTGTGATCAGGATTCTGCCTCTCTCAGCAGTCCATTAGCTAATGGATGTCTTAAGCCTTATCGCCCCCCCGGTGATACTTCTGGTGCCCCTGCTCACACACCTGCCACGACTGGGGGGTGGGGGTGCATGCTGGGAGCACCCTGGAGAAGATTCAGGTTTGAGGTGTGTTTGCCAGACACTCTCTGTTGGACACTACTGGGTACCAGGCCGTGCAGGGAAGAGATAGGGCCCCCAAAATCTAATGTCTGGAGCACGGTCTACAAAATCTAACAAAGGGGGCCTGAGATGATATTTTGCCAGGGGGCCCAGAATTTTTAACTTCACCCCTGACTTCTATGCAGGTCTGAAGGCCATTCGGCCCTTTTCAATCTGTTGGAAACTCGGCCCCCCTAAGCCTGTTTGTACTGCCTAAGCATTACAGTTGTACCCTGTCAAATTTTCAGCACTAATAAGACCCTTTATCTGTTGTGTGCTCTGTGTCAGTTGCAGACTATTTGAAAAAAAAACAACGTACTCATGAGTTCTTGTAATATAACCATACAGAAAGAAAGTGTCTGTGGTTTTAACAATGCAAAGGCCACATATGTGTTTCTGCCTAGTATCTCTCAGCCCAGAGCATCTGCAGAAACTCTGACTCGTTTTATTAACCAGTCAAATCACTCTTCCATTAGCAACATAAAATCAAAAAGTTTGTTTTCTGCTGACTTCTTATTCGTATATGATTTAGTATTTAAACCAATTTCGTGAAATGTTTCATACACGTAACGTATAATGGCGTACAAACCTAAAAGCAATATGACGTTTTGGTTTACAGTAGGCCAGGAGGACCAAGCGATAATTCAGAATAGAATTACTTTTAGTCACCCAACATCATCTTTTGCATGAAGGTCCATATTTTGTATGATTATTACAAAACTCTCTTTGTATCTAGCGTTACAGTGTTTGTTACCTGCTTAGTTTGGTTAGCTTAGTACCTTCGTATTTAGCTAATGCGTCTATGGACAAAAACACGTTGCGGACAAAGTTGTAATGAAAACTAAGTAAATCATTTGGCCCATGATGCCCCCTGTCATTTGCAATATTTCTGAAAGCAGAAACTTTTAATAGGGACAGGAAAAGTATACCAAATTTTGGAAAACAATTGCTTTCTCCCTCGAAATGCATCTAAGTATAGCCCAGGAGCAAAACTCGTGACCCCCCCCACGTACCTGGGAAAATGGTACATTCCAAGGGCAATGAAAGCGGAGCGCGAGAGCGCTCTCATCTTTCCCGCGCGCTGACAAGGCTGAGCTAAAAACTAGGTGCAACCTGAGGTTCCCTCCCCTGCGGTCAGTGCCGGCATTATGAGTGTTTATCCCTCAGACCCTTTGTGATTTCCTGCGCCATAATTGTGGTTATCTCTGTTTAAAGGATTCTAAAAATTGATGCAAACACTTGTCAGGAAGTGGCTGAGTTCAGCTCGCTTAAGGAAGGGATAATCTGCTGGAAGGATGGTGCTGAAACTGAAACGGTGGATGGAGAAAATGGAGAAGGTCCTCCAGATTCCGACTACAGAATCTGGGACGGGACAGCCACAAGTATGAATAAAAGACCGTGCTCTGAAAGGCACCTACAGTTTTATGTAGCGTTTATATTACAAACAAAGGAAAGGTCAGAAGAACATTAAAACAATCACAGACAAGAAATAGCTTTAATTAAATAATGTGAAAGTTGAAAACATCTTTACAGGTCAAATTTAATTACAAATCATATATATACCGTATGTACAATAGTTATTTACTTATTCTGTTGCCAAATAATATGACTAATCAGTGATTATCAAACCAAGGAAAAGATTTAACAGAAAAAAACAACCAGAGTTTTTTTTTCAGAACAAAATTTAAATCATTTCAGGGCATATCTATAGTAAAAACGAGTCCTCTCTATGTCACGGAGCAGTAATATGAGTCTTTCGAGCAAATAAAGATACAAATGAAAAGGTGAGATTCCAGCCCCTCCGTCTCCAAGACCCCTTCGTAACTGCGCAATAAAGCGGTACACCATAAAAACAGGTCGTCGAATTACGTCAGAGAGAATGGATGAAGAGGCTCTGTTTCACAAGGAAGGCGATTCCTTTGGTTGGAAGGACAGGGCAAACAAAACTAGCAATAAGCTACCCGAGCAAAACCACAGGTCTTAATTCACCAATATGATCGAATCAGTATGATGATGTTAACTGAACTGTATGCATGCAAACTCCCGCGTTATTCCGTAGTATTTCGTCCAGATCACGTTCAGAATGACTGTTTACTTTTTTATTAATAATTACTATTTGTTTTAACAAAGTGCCCACAATAAAGCACAGATATGTCCCATTTGAACGCACACTGCCTTTAAAAAAAAAACAAACAAATGTAATTTTGCGGATTATGGCTGTTAGTATTATCTCTATTCCATTCCCCAAACTAAAAGTGATAACAGACATGAGGGCAAAACAAAGAACTCAACAGCGTAATACATCTTCCCCCTTTTCCAGAGCACCCAGCTGCAATGTGCATTAAATATTAATCGCCCCAGTGCAGTAATCTCCACGCGCTGTCCTGTTCCAGACTCTCTTCTCCACCTGACACCCAAGGCCAAAACACAAAAGCAGAGAAACCTCCAGCGGTGATTACTGGGAAGACATTACTCAGCCCGGGGTGCGACGAAAGAGGTGAATGTCCCTCACATTTATCTGCAAATGCGCTGTGATTACAGTCGCACGGGCACGGAATGCACAAAGTTAAAACTCCCGACCAGCCGCTTAAGATTTCACTGAGATGTTACGGGGAAAATCAAGTAGGTTATAAATAATTAAATAGACAATGAGAAGGAAAAAGGAAGAAATGAAAAACAAAACAAGTTGTTTCCCCCAAAAACCTCTAGTTACTTTGACGGAGGGGGTGGGGGGGAATTAAGTCACAAAGCAAAAAAACCGAGAAACATAATCGAGGAACAGTTGCTGTAATCCTCAAATGGTAAAACAGGAGATATATCTTCATATATTTATATATTTAAAACATTAACATAACTAAATATTATGAGGGTACAATACTTTTTGTCATACTGTACATTTTGAAACAAGTTTTAGAATTTAACGAAACGAAAACAAACATTTCTTATCATACAATTAATACAAAAATAGACAAGTACTTTTTCCGGGACGGAAATAAAAAGCAAGTATGGCTTGTGCAATAGAAAAAAAAAATACAAATTATACATTTAAAATAACGTTTAAACAATATGAATTATGATAGACGATGAAAGCAAATCGTTCGGCACTTTTTACATTGCAATCATACACAGTGAAATTAAAATAATGGAACAGAATGAATGTATAAATTCCAGAGATACACTAGGATTATGGGTAATTTACAGGGATCCCTTTCTTTAACTACACTTTCCTTTTCCTTCGCTTTTCAGTCGCAGTCTAAAGTTGGCAAATCGCATGACATAGTATCAGTGACAGTATAATGTAAGCTGCCCTAGGACATTTTAATGCATAAATACAATTTCAAACAATGACATTGGCAAAACATATCACGTCAGGTAACATTCATTATTATGTACAACAGATACAATAACAGAAACGTTAAAAGTGATGTGACTGGCGTTTTTGCTGGGTCTCTGAACATCCGAATAGCGCAAGGGGGGGGGGGGGCATTTCAGCAGCGCCAGGTGAAAAAAAAGCGATACCCCCGCGGCCAAAATTTGTTGCCCCCATTATCATTACAAGAACAGATGACTAGCGTCCAAACAAAGGCCAACTCTAGGTATATCACAGTCTCGTTCGTGGAAAAAAAACTACAGCAAACACAAAACAAACTGACACAAGTATTATTGGCAAAAATTCATTTATACGTCGACAGGGAAATGAGAGCAATATCGACTCAATGTATAATTTACTGATTTTCTCGTGCTAGTAGCAGCAAAAGGTTAACAATGAAGGCTTCTGTATTTTTCCCCCTTTCTTTCTGTGCTAAAGCCTATTACATTTTGTTCTCTTATTTCAGAATTAATTCGAGAGGTTTCATTTCCA
>JAAGVU020000047.1:5367715-5409907 GCA_011763525.2 Mormyrus iriodes
CCCCCTTTCTTTCTGTGCTAAAGCCTATTACATTTTGTTCTCTTATTTCAGAATTAATTCGAGAGGTTTCATTTCCACTTCTCACGGCCCCGATACGCACAGGAGAGCGGTTAGACATGGGAACAGAGGGACCCTGGGGACGGGGCTCTAGGTAATTGGGACCGCCTTGTGTTCATTAGAAATCTAGGCTAACAACGTGCAGCACTGGACAAGACTCCGGCACGGCTCACGAAACGTGGACAAACACACTTGGATTGCAGCTTCCTTGCCCAATATCAGTCTTGGCAGATTTTTTTCTGTCTTTTTTAACGTCCTGTCAGCACGGTTTTTCCTCAGCTAAAGACTTCACAAGGTCAGCATGTGGGAGCCGGGTAATTAAACTTATCCTGGGAATGTGCTGGAGAGGAAAAAAAAATAAAACATTATAAAAAAAGTACAAAAAGCAGATCGTGCACCAGCCACTGAGAGCCAGGTCCCAAGTAGTGATTGTGCCGGGAATAGACTGAACGCCGGATTCGTCCCTGTGCTTCAAACCCAAGGTCCGGGGGCTCGGTTCACGCGTGACGGACTCCTGATCAGAGCATCGGGCTCCCACCGGAACGGGGCTGGTACCGACCAGGATTCGGATGTAGGATAACTCTTAATGCCTACAGAGAACATTATTAAAAATACACACGCACAGCCTCCAAATATTAATTAATAAATTCCTCCAGGAATCAATTAATTAATTATTATAGAATTAAAGAATAGACCTATCTAAATATGTATATTGGATTAGTGGTACTTAAAGCGAAATGCAACCGAAATATATTGTTCCAGATATTTACATTATCTGTATTGATTATTAAAATAATTTTTGTGCCATTTTCGGATGTATAAATTCTTGGGTCTTATGTACAATTCCCCAAAGTAGCAATTCACCCTAGTAAAAGGTAAAAATGGAACAAATCCTGGAAAAATGCCATTGTCCTTTAATCTACAAAAGTGTGCACACCAAAAAAATGTTATTTGCAGGCGCGCGAAGGGGGGACCGTGACATTTACGCAATCGATATAAAGCGAAATCGATACTGACTCTCACGCAGGACACGGGCCAAGACATCCACCTCCGTAGAAAACGTATACTGTCCGCTCTCTTATTAAAAATATCATTAATAAAAATCCCAGCAGGCTCAGGTACTCAAAGCTGTAGCATCGCGAGCATTTCCAAGTGTCCGGTATCGAGATCTTCCGCAAAACTGCAAATTTGTAAATTTACTGGACGCTACAGTATAAAAATAAAGTGAAGCTGAACATTACTAGTACTAAATTAATAATAACACCCATCCATTCATCTGTCAACTGCTTATGAAGTACAGGATCACGGGCTATTAGACAAGTTTTATTATAAAAGGTAATATCATTATTATAGAGAGACGGGAAAACTTTTTTTTTTATTCAACGTGGTGTAAGCCTTAGTTGTACTAAATATTTCTGTGCGCTTACATATAAGTATGTCTGTGTTGTTTTTTTCCCCCCAAATGTGTCTCATGTCTCAGTCCACTGGTGTAACGTTTTATCTCATTTAGGGTCTTGGGGAAACTGAACTTGTTTGCGAAACAGGCTCTGTTTCATAGCTTAACCAGGCCCAGGAACACTGCGCTCTGCCTTGATGAGATGGTGCTCCGCTCCGGACACGCTCCGCTACACACCCAGTAGTTGAACCACCGGCCAGCTGCCCTCACCGCACCACCACCTGACGTTATATCTTATTTTGTCTACCCTGTTAAACTGAAATCCTAAGTACGTCTCTGCAGACGGTTTTCCCCTGTGTATATTACAATTTTGGTAAAATTGTACACATAAACAAAAACGGAAGTAAATGGTAAAACGCAGTGCTGGAACAAATATCCTTTTTTTGTGGCAGTCTGGGGTCATCAGAATAATTTGTGGCATCACCTTCCATTCTCAAAACAAACAAGAAAAAAAAACTAACAGGAGTCTACATTTACAAATTTAAAAAGGAGTTATAACTGTCCTCGTTTTTCTTTTTGTTCAAATGTAAATCCTCTTAAAAAGGCCTGAGTTAAAAGTTAATTTCTTCAAGGGTTGCATTCAGTCTGATTTCAGAGTTCCATAACTCCTGCCCGAGTCGTCATGTGTTTCTCCGTCTCTTGCAAATCTTCTACATCTGAGGGATGATCATTCCTGGAATTGCTGTTCAAGGACAAAAAAGACACAGTGTATTAATCACCGCTTGATCGACTGAATCCGTGTTCCTGTCCTAATAACTGTAACCCTCTGAGCAGTGAATTGTACTGTTGGAAAGAGTTTACAGATTGAAGTGAACAAATCAGTGAACGTTTTCTTGACTTTTCGGGCCAATATCAAAATAGAAATTTATGTTGGTTTTCCGTTTCTGTACTCTGCATGGCTTCAGCTAAGCCAATATCAATCTGTTTTCTTGAGCAAAAAAAAGTCAAGGCAATCGAGGGATACATTACGCCCAGCTAACTATTATTTGGGTAACAGGCCTGTCTACCCGCACGAATTTGCTAAGCTCTCCGAAACGGGTTGGTACGCATTATGCCACGTTCCACCTCAGAATCCCTGGTTTTCTCCTAAGGCAAAAACAGAACAAACATAGCAGCTGACTTCTTTAAAGTAGACAAATCACTATGTAGGATCCAAAAAAAACTAAAAAATTACGAAGAGGAGCCACATAGGGTAGGCACAAACTGCACAGAAGCTTCATTTTAATGACTTCTCCTGCCTTGGACCCAGTTCTCACTTGGCTCTGATATGGTGGGGAAAAAAACCAGTTTCCAGGGAGAGCTGCCCTTTATCACAGTAATTGACTATAAGGGTCAAATTAATGAGCTTGTTTTGTTGTTCTTACTGAGTCAAATGTTATTCTCAGACCATGCAAGCTCAGTAACTCGTTCAGTATGCTGTTCTGCAGTTACTCTGGCACGCTGTCTAGTGTTGCACGTTAGTGACACTTAAAGCTTTTCTCCTACTACCTGCATCTTTCCCCTGTCATGTAACTGGGAAAGTTCTGTGGTACGAATGTCAGTTGGGGGGGGGGGGTGCCCTTGTGCTCTAGCCAGTGTTTGTAAACGTTCCCAGTAGCCCAGGGAACACTGAGCATTTGTTTGTTCAAATCTCTCTGCCACCATGTTGTGAGCCTGCAGAGAAGTGAGACCTGGCTTAAGCGTGTCCTGTGTATACTCAGCCCTCCCACGCTAAGCGTGTCCTGCGTTTACCCAGCCGTCCCATGGTAAGCGTGTCCTGCGTTTGCCCGGCCGTCCCATGCTAATCGTATCCTGCGTTTACCCCGCCATCCCATGTTAAGTGTGTCCTGTGTATACTCAGCCCTCCCACGCTAAGCATGTCCTGTGTTTACCTCACCGTCCCATGCTAAGTGTGTCCTGCCTTTGCCCGGCCGTCCCATGCTAAGCATGTCCTGTGTTTACCTCACCGTCCCATGCTAAGTGTGTCCTGCCTTTGCCCGGCCGTCCCATGCTAAGTATGTCCTGTGTTTACCCGGCTGTCCCATGTTAAGTGCGTCCTGCATTTGCCCGGCCGTCCCACGCTAAGTGTGTCCTGCGTTTGCCCGGCCGTCCCATGTTAAGTGTGTCCTGCGTTTGCCCAGCCGTCCCATATTAAGTGTGTCCTGTGCTTACCTGTCCGTCCCATGTTAAGTGTGTCCTGCGTTTACCCGGCCGTCCCATGCTAAGTATGTCCTGTTTTTACCTGGCCGTCCCATGCTAAGTATGTCTTGTGTTTACCCGGCCGTCCTACGCCAAGCGTGTCCCGTGTTTACCCAGCCGTTCCACGCTAAGCTTGTCTGGCGTTTACCCAGCCATTCCACGCCAAGTGTGTCCTGTGTTTACCTGGCTGTCCCACGCCAAGCATGTCCTCTGTTTATCCGGCCGTTTACTTAGCCTCCATAGTTCATGTTCAACTATCAAGCCAGGAGTCAAAAGTAATCCAAAACTAAACATTAAGAGTCAAGCGACGACATCCGGAAATGAAACAGCTCTGAACAGGCAACTGATTGGAACCCCCCCATATCACAAATGCAGAATGCTGCCGGTCATTGCAGGAATTAGTCAATAAGCATATTGATTTCTTATCGAATTGCCACCTCAACCAATAATCCCACTCCTCTTCATTTAAAAAGGCCCAGCTGGTAAAACAAAGAACAATAATAGCGTAACAGCAAAAAAGTCTCCTCTGCTAGGTGCCACACATGCTTTCCTTGGTGGCTTTCTGAGACAATTCAGCAAAACGCAAGAAGTTCACGAATCAAAACAGACAGTCCCAAATCATTATTTGGAAACAAAAATTATGCTGGAAGGTATTCGAGTGACAATAAACAGTGGGATGAGAGGGAACTGGATCATTATTGAGAGGTGGGTACAGTTATGAAGGGTGGTACATGGGTATGAAGTTGACTAACACTACTGGTCACTGAATTCATCCCCTGGGGGCAGGAAAGTGGAGGAAAAACTGACCGAAAAGAGGGAAATGACCAAAAGAGAGACAAGCTGTCACTAGGCATGTGTACACACGTGTAGTCCTTCATTTTATGCTGTTAATGTCTCGTTAAGATGTAGAATTTAAGAAATGGCACAATGTGATGATTAAAACACTGAAGCAAGTAGGGCTGGGCAATTCATCAAATTTTAATTTCAATTACGATTTTGGCCTCCAACAATTATCAAAACAAGATAATCGAGATAAAGCGATTATTGTGTCGCATTTCAATTTGCAACGATGCTCCCTTTTTGTCATGTGTTATAAATCCAGTGCACCCTTTTCTGACCCATTTTTATTTATTTCTCAGTTTAATTATACTTAGAGTTCAAGGAAATCCTCTGTTGTTTTTTTTGTTAAAGTTCAATAAATGCATGATATTTCCAAAGTCAGCGATTAATCGCGATAAATAATCGTGATCTCAATATTGACCAAAATAATTGTAATTATGATTTTTCGCCATAATCGAGCAGCTCTAGAAGCGAAGGTGCAAAGCGATGCCGATAAGACACGGTTGCAGCCTGAGATATGAGTTCACAAGGATGGATGGGTGAAGGACGGACTGATGGATGGATGGATGGATGGATGGATTGACGGGCGCACAGATGCTGGGATGCGGAGTTGTGTGTAACATACTTCAGGAAAAGGCCAGGCCCTGTAGCGGGTTGGTAGTGGAGTACTTGCTAGAGTCCACAAAAGCCTGATCTGGGGTGAAGGGTTGCAGGAAGAGGAAGGAGAGAGAGAAGCAGGTGTTAATCACAGGCCGGCCAGAGAGCAGAGGGCGTTGCCATGGGGCGGGGAAGGGAAAGCAGGGGCTATCTGTACGGCATACAGCGCCGCCCACGGGCCGCTCACCTGGCAGCCCATTGCCATTGGCGCTAGTGCAGGTGGGCGGCGGCGAAGCCTGGGGCCGCACCACGGGCGCGAAGGCGCTCTTCTGCTTAACTGCTGACACCATGTTGGCGGGTGAGAAGGAGAAGATTCCCGAGGAGCTGCTGCAGTTGGAGGGCAGGCTGGTGGAGGAGGCCATGGTGGGGCTGGAGGGCACAACTGCAGGGGCACAGGGCGAGAGGGGCACAGCACCGTCACTGCCGGCTCACACACAGGCGCCCCCTACAGGCTCGCCAGAGAAGTGCAGAACACAACTGGTACACTGATAAAGTTGGCAGATTAACAAGTAATGGCTGGCTGTCTACTGGTGGTTGGATTTACCTACTAGGGGAGGGAACGTGGAGGACAACTGGTCTGAACCCAAAAAACCCACAGACCGGCACACTGTCTGTGGTCACATGCTTGTGGTCACAATCTTCATTTTACACCAGTCCTTCATTCTACACACAAGGTGTCAATAAAATGTGTGTGGTTTAAGAAACTGCACAGTGTGATGACTAAATTCATTTTTTTAAATTTGAATGTTTGTTAATACAGATATTCACAAGCCAATTTTTGGATAAGCATTGACGGATGGTTGTTATACCTTCTTTGGTGAGTTATATCTATCTTTCAAAAGAGCAGGGGTGTTTCCCCGATGTCCTGGCTAAAATTGCCTATTGTGGCCCTTTCAAATCTGGCCTCCTAATCACCCCCTATATCTAACTGGTGGATTCTCTCCTTCCCCTCCACCACCTTAGCTACTGTGTGGTGAGCGTACTGGCGCAGAATGGCTGCCATTGTGTCATCCAGGTGGGGGCTACACGGTGGGGGGTGAAGTGGATCCCCATTGGTTCTGTGAAGGACTTTGGGTGTCTTGAAAAGTGCTATATTAATGTAACATTCACATAGTTTTGTACCTGAAGATAAGGTAATGCAGAATTCCCTAATTATTAATATGCTGACAGCATTTTCTCCTTGACTGATTTTACTATTGCTGTCGTCCCTTTTCAGCTGCCATGCAATATCCTGCTCATTTTATTGTCCTTATCGTTTCACATTTATATATTCCGGGGCCATCTAAGTTAAACCTCGTAATAATGCCATAATCCATTATGGCACAGGAACTAATCAATTAATGAAAACTAGAACTAAGAGCCATGTCCCTATATTGATTAGAAATGTGTGCCCAGACTCAGCAAGCATCTTAAAGCACTTGTTAACACCGTGAAATCAAAGTGCAGAAATTGAATTGCTACTCCCCCAATTACTCTATTGATTTAATTAGCAGCCTTCAACTTAAAGGCAAGAATACAAGGCTAGTGTGATGCGAGATGTCATGCGTTATGGCCAAGTGTTCGTAGCAATATTTATCCTGTTTCGGTCCAGGGACACAAAATACTTTGAAGCTCTTAAAGTGACAGCACTGGCAAGTCAGTCGCTTCCATGTGTTGTTTTCTGTCCAAATGAGGGTCAATATTGAAGTGTCACTGTGTGCACTGTGGTCAGGTGTAAATCGTTTGGCATTAACTGCTGTTGTTCGTTTTCAGACTTCCTGCCAGGGACCTTTCAGCCTGGACACATAACATTCTCACCCCTCTCTTCCTGTAATAATTACACTATTTCTAACCAACAGTTCTCTGAGAAATACCAGCCACCTTATCTTCCCTGTCACTATGAAAGCATAGTGATTATGGGCACTGCTAATGTGTTTCTGAGCTTCAGGAATGTGCCAGAACATCTGAGAAACTTTTGGAATAAGGAATATTCCAAAATGCCCACTCTAACTATCTGCCTCGGGGTCCGCAAGTAAATAAAAAAGCACACAAAGAAATCTGCAGGTCTCCGTTAAATAAAAATAATGCCAATCTGGGCCCTGATGGAAATGCATCATGGTCTATTATAATGCATTTTAAGGGGGTTCCTATGATGGTCTGGTTATGGAACAAAAGCGGAGGAAGTCAGCGAGAAGCAGGGCGGGGCGACTGGGTATGGCAAGCAAACCCGAAACTCACTGGCGTAAGGAGAGTTGGCTGCCGAGCCGTTGAGGAAGTTGGGCGAGCCGCCCAGGTTGGACATGCCGGCACCCCCGTAGCCGTTCATACTGGTGGTGACGGAGCTGTAGGTGCTTTGCTGGGGCGTGGAGCTGGGCACGTAGCCGTGCGGCGAGACACTGCTCGTGTTCCGGCTGAAACCTGCAGCCGGGGCAGAACAGGAGTGGGTGAGCAGAGGCTGTGAAAACACTCGTGCTAATGGTAAATTGTATAGCGGAATGCTAATGTTAGGGGACAACCTGGGCGGAACAGGAGCGGGTGAGCAGAGGCTAATGCTAAATGATATAGCATGACGCTGAAGATTCTTAGCAGATAACCAGGGTGGAACAGGATCGGGTGAGCAGAAGCTAATCCTAAATGATACAGCACGACGCTAAAGCATGTTAGCAGATAACCAGGGCGGAACGGGACCGGGTGAGCAGAAGCTAATGCTAAATGATATAGCACAACGCTAAAGCGTGTTAGCAGATAACTGGGGCAGAGCAGGAGCAGGTGAGCAGAGACTGGGAAACCACTTGTGCTAATGTTAAATCGTGACACTACAGCATGTTAGCAGAAAACCAGCTCTTTGCGGATCTGACAGTCTTCCTGGGGAAACCGGTGCGCTTTCCCAGCCTTGGGAAGTGCTGACATCCGTGATACTGACTACTTTTACTGGTTCCTGGATGACAGCGACAGCACTGCTTGCAGATTCCAGTCTCTTTCAGGGAAAACAAAAAAAAAAACAGCATGCAAGGAGAGCTCAAACCCTGGCTGTGAATTTGGATCCAAGGATCCAGGCCCGTGTCATCAATATTTCACCATTCTCATTCCACTAGACGCTTTGACCGTCACGCCACCTCCTGGATTGCGCCGGAGCACAAAGAACTTCACTTGGACAAATAGAAACGCTTCCTCTGCGATTCAAAGGGGAAAGGGGCCATTATTGTAGCGTGGAAGCAGGAATACCTGCTGGATTATTCATGAGGGGAACTTCACAAGTGTCTTCCAGGGGAGTAAACAATACTATCTCTCCTTTAAGCACGAGGGAGGTGTGCAGCACCTCATATAAAAACATCATGAGCGAATTCATAAAATATATATATACATATTTATATGTATATATATATTTATATATTTTTTAATTTATTCTTTTCAAGCCCTGCAGCCCGGTACACATTCTGCAGGCCCACATGTGCAGTGTGATAGGGAACCCTGCGCAGAGGATGCAGACCTGGGTCTCCGGTGCATTCCGCATGCGCAGACCAGTGCACCACTTCACTCATACACGCCATTACTCTTAATGGGCAGGTTGCTGCTCATGAAGCCCCCTACTGGCTGATACTATTACACTTCCTCCTAAGTCTTAAGGTCTAGAGTGGAATGAGCCTTGTGCACCTCTCTGATGTACTTACGGGCATATAATAGGTAAGAATCCCCAGTCTCTCCAATTTAATATTTGTGTCAAAAGACACTTTGACGAAATGTTCATTCCCGTACTCATGTACAGTGGTGGAGAGTTCATGTCCAGAAAGTACAAATCCAGACCAAGGTTTTGTTTCAACCAACCAGTTGAGTATAAAGAGTCACAGTCACAGAGTACTCAACTGGTTGGTTGAAATGAAATCTTGGTCTGGATTTTTACTTTCTGGACCTGGACTATCCACCTCTGCTCGGGTATCATAAGTATATTAAGCCTATTGGCAAATATATTAATAAGTAGGGGCATGCGATTATTAGTCATTTGCAGTGTTAGAGGTCAGGTTGCAAGAGAGGCCTAAGGAGCCTAAAATAAACAGAAGGAAGGATGACAGTGAGGGCAAGAAACTGCGGGGAATTAGGGAGCTGCATCGTCGTCATGGAGTTGTGCAGAAGAATCAGCGAGCTGCAGTCGATGACATCACTTCCGGTCGCTGTGTTTCCTAAAAAGGGTGCCTTTGCTGGCAGCTGATGCAGGGTGTGAGCTCAGCATTATTTTGGGATGTGAAGGTGATCGGGTAGCAAGTGAAAAATGGAAAGGAAGCTTGGAGTGACCATAAGGTGAATCACTCTGGCACATGAACACCCTTGCAAGTGCCATCCTTAATCGTGATTTGATTATTGTGGTTAATATCAGTTGTACAGATAAGATCCGGAAAAGGCAAAGCGTTCCTGCATTCTCTCATTTCTCATTGTTTCTGGCTGTCATCATCCGGTCACCTTGTTTACATTCTAATTGATGCAATTGCGTGCATCACAGTGCATAATGCATAATGCAAAAATGTGTTTACAGATTAATTAATGTAAACAGCACACACATATAGAGTACTGCGAAATCTTAGTCAGATACAGTGGATTATCACACTTTGGAGCAGGTACAGTGTGGTGGTGGTGGTGGGTGGGGGGACTTACCCTGACTGGCAGCTTGTGAGGATTCCGACACGTTGACAGCTAGCTGACTGGGAAAGGAGTTGACCCCCATCATACCGGCGTGTACCGAAGGGTTGCTCAGGCCAGACAGCTGGTTGTGGTTTCGCGGGACGTTGTAGAGCGCCTCGGCGATGTCGGCCGCCCGCTTCAGGATTATCTCCTGTGGCGACAGGCGCCGTGGTTACGGCCATGGTTACTAATGATGATAACAGTCAGCTAATCAACACGGCATAATTCATACAGTCTTCTGTGCACAGATAGTATGAAATGAAAATTTTACTATATTTTTACTATTTCAGTATTTACTATATTGCATCTTTTTGGCAGGAGAGATATACTTACTGTGCAAAAGTCTTAGGTCACCAATAAAAATGATGCTTAAAGCTATTTATCTGGGCAGTAAGTGCATATTTCCTCAGAAAATAAACATTATTTACCATTAGAATAGATAGAAATAAACAGCAATACAATAAAAAATTAAAAAATGTTCAGATACTGGTATCTCGCTCCCCTAAGGGGCACCTCAGCCATTCCGTGTCTTTGCTAAATTTCCCCACTTAACTAGTTAATTAACTTTGTGAGGAGCTGATTAGGCAAATGAGGTGTGATGGCAGCTGAGTTCCACAAAAGCATCAGTATTGTGGATAGATGTCAAATAGCGGGGTCACTGAGGATAGGTTTTCAACCACTAAGCTGAAATATTTAGACATAAAATAATAGACATGCACCAACATGAAGGTAACATGAACAGCGTTTCCTTTGGAGGGAGAAGACATTTGCATGGTACTGCTTCAGCTGCTAAAAAAAACCCTACATATCTATCCATCCATCCATCCATCCATCTTTCAACTGCTTATCCTGGTCAGAGTTGTGGGAATCTGCGAGCCCATGCCTGGTAGGACAGGGCACAAGGGGTGCAACCTGAATGGTTTAATGTGCCCCTGCAGTCCACTGCAAGGTATACACACACACACACACACACACACTTGTATTCATATCTTTGTGGTGACCGTCTATTCATTTCTATGAGCATAACCCTAATCCCAACTATGACTACCGTAACCCCTACCCCTGCTAACCTTAACCATAAGTAACCAAACAAAATACAAGATTTTTGGCATTTTTAGTTTTTTGATTGCAATCACAGGTTTTTATAAAATTAAGCTTCCCATGTGGAGACCAAAAAAAAGGTCCCCAAAAGGTCAAAATAGCAGGTTTTTATCACATTCTGGGGACATTTGGTCCCTGTGGTATAATATATACATAGCCCCCCCCCCACACACCCTATTCAATTTAGAGATGCCAATTAGCCTAACTGCATCTCTTTGGCCTGCAGGGGGGGAAACCAAATTATCCAGAGGAAACCTGCATTGCATGGGGAGAACATGTGAACTCCACACACACACACACACACACACACACACATAGAGCAGGCGGGATTCGAACCCTGAATAGAGAGATGAACAGTCGCCCCTGAGCTGAGGCAGGGCAGTGCATGTCTCACCTGATTGTTGTGCGGCATCCCGTAGAGAGCTTCCACCAGATCAGCGGCTCGCTTCAGGATGACCTCCTGCGCACACAGACAAAGGGAGATACACAAACGTGTCTTTATCCTTCACAAACCATGCAGTCCCACTATGCTGCCTGACAGAACAGAGTATACTGAACAATTGGATTGCAAAATGAAATACCTTGATTTTCATACAATATTGTTTTATATTTATGAGGGTAAAACAGCCACCAAGGTAGTCTTCCCGACATATGATGATAATAATAATATGCAGATCAAATGTCATTATTTCCCCAGGACCTTGACTATAATAAGTAGAAGATGCTTGGATGGATGGATGGATGGATGAAAGGATGGTCCCTTCAACACAAATCTCACTGTCTTTTAGTAAAGACAGGCAGGGCTTAAAACACTTTTAAATATAATTATTTCACCAACACATTTAGGCAGAAACGTGTTACTGGTTCCCCAGTCTTTAATTTCAACTTCCACAGCATGATATAACCAACCAGCACAATTTACAAATAACTTAATTAAATGGCAAACTGAGCCAGAGACAAAACTACAGACTTTTCCCAATACCTTGCAGCTTTATTAGTTTGACGCTAAAATTAAAATATAAACTATAAAATATTTTCCTTTGAATAAAACTAAACTACTTCCTAGAAATAACGACACATTTACTTACTGTATATAAAAAGTAATTCCTACTACATGCAGAATCATTACAGAGTTTGCGATGCTCTTTTTTATTACAAATATTCTTTCTAGGGTAATGCAGACATGCTCAGGAGCAGATATAAACATTTAATGCCACTTAGCTCACCTCCGACAGAGTTCTGAACGTAACACCGTCCGGATCACAGCGAAATTGGTAGCGTTTAATGTTATGTTTAGTTGGAGACGTCAGGATGGCGTGCTGAGGAGGTAAGGGACGCATGAAAGTGTCCAACTGTCTGGAGAATGTCCAGGGGTACGTTTCCCAAAAGCTCCCATTAGTAGCATGCATAGTTGGAACCGTGCAGTTGCATAGTTCCAATTATGTAAGTCGCTAACATTGTTAGAAACTATGCTTTTGGGGAACGTACCGCAGACCAGCTGCGGGTGTCAGGCTGGACTGGGGGGTTCTGACAGCGAGATAGTGAATAATGCACAAGACTCTTGCCACCAGCAGCCTGCCCGAAGCCGAGCCACTTCGCGTATTTAAGCATGAGCAGAACGCGAGCTACGACGCACCCCACCCCACCCGGTTGCATGTGCGTCACCCCGAGAGTCACGTGACCACCCACGGCGCAGAAATCAGAAAGTAACGTAAAGGGGGGAGAAAAGCATTACGAGCTGCTTGATCATACGTATTTCTAGTGTAAAAATTTAATTTCCAAACAAACAAAACAATGAAAAACATTTCGTAGCATGAGATACGTTAACTGATTTGGTGAAATCCTCTCTTTTCACATACATTTTTTTCCACATTTATCTACTGAAGCACACTTAGCATCTGTGACGTCTCGTCATTAAGAGTTAATGCGCCCCGGCCATTGAGTGCGGTCACGGCCTGACGGGCGGGCAGAAAATCGCTCCGGCCGCCTTGCTGCGACCCTCGCCGTCCGCGAGCTGCTCTTGGCCGTGAATATGCTGCCTCTCAACCGCGAGCCAATGCGCGCGCCACCGCAACGCGGCCAGAGAAGTTGGCAAAGCTAGAGGGTCATCAGCATGCTGTCCAAGGTGCTAAATTCACGCAGCAACAGCGTTAACCTTCTGCTATCTGTGCGGTTAAGGTGTGTTGGGAGGGGGGGCGTTCAAGCTTTGGTAAATATCATTTCGGGATTGGCTCTCTCTGTGTTCCCGGAACGGTTGTTCTCACACGCATCCATTTAGGAAGGCTGACTTCATCCGGAAGACGCTGGAAGTACACACTGGCGCCATTTCCAGACCACAACGCTTCTCTCTGGACAGGACGCCTTCCTCTGCACCCTCCACCCCCCCAAATTCTCGCTACCCTGTTTATGTTTACTCACACCCCTTCCACGTCTCCTTGGCGACAGGGGATCTGCTGAGAGGGCAAATGTGATCAGGAAAGTAAGTCTGATAGTTACCCCCCCCCCTCAATAAACAAATTGTCATGACATTAACATTGTCCAGTGCCCCCAATGTCTGTAACTGGAGCCCATTTCCTCAGCGCAGGAACGGTTACCGTAAACCAGAGGGGCCAACCGGTAAACAGGAAAGAAACGTGATCCAGACCAGCTCCTGTGCTGATCACCAACATCATTAATTAACCGGCACCAACTCCACGTGGTTACCTCTCTCTCTAATCTCTGTCCTCACAATTTCCCTTATTTCCTGCTAACCAGATGCATCAGACAGTGCACGAACGTGCATTTTTTTTTCATATCATCAAGCGATCATTTCCCCCTGGATGCCCCACTTCCCTTGCGTCTGGTAGATTATCCTCTACATTCCAATTTGTCCGCGGAAGGACAATTCTGACCTGCCCTGCCTCATGTTTACATTTATTTTATCTAGCAGAGGCTTCTATCCAGAAAGACTTTTCAAAGTGGGGCAGACAGTACATCGCAAGCATATGGCAGTCAGGGAGACGACTGAGCTGAGCTTCCAATGAGTGAGCTGTAACAGGCATAATGGGGGATGGTGTGTGGCTCAGTGGGTTAGGGTGCTGTGTCTGTGATCAGAGGGTCGCTGGTTGAAGTCCTAGGCTCCAAAGACTGGATATCAACATTGAGCCGTTGAGCAAGGTCCTTAACCCCCAAATGCTGCAGGAAATTTGGAGAAAAGTGTCCGCTATGCAAATGTAATGCAAGTTAGCTTTAGCACTGTATGGATCAGAAAAGCTAGTTAATGCATAAGACTTGGTTCTACCAGACACATGTGAAATGCAAGTGATGCCATGTAAATGTACAAATGTCCCATAAGCAAAGAGGATACTTTCACCCTTCTATGGGCGGGCTCAAAGAAAAGCAGTGCAAAAACCCCCCCCCCCCCCCGCGCTTGTTCATCTGCAATTTCATCATCTCCTAATGCTCTGTCGGAGACATAATGTGGCCGAGGTGAGAGTCATTATCCTGCCGGGAAAAGCAGAGATGGTGATGTCATCCTTCCTACACTCACCCCCTGACCTTTGACTCCATTTACTGCAGACTTTGATTTCATTTGGAGCCGTGCAGTTTCCTCTGCCTGGGCCTGGACGCTGTGAGACACCACCGTCCCCGCCACGCCCCCTTTGCCGTGACCTCTGCCCTGTCTTCCCGCTCAGTAACAGGTCTTCAGTGCCCTGTATATGTTTTCATCACACCGTGAAGAAGAATTTGCCGACCTGACTCCACAACCGTGCTGTCTGAGTGAGGCGCGTCTGCGAGTGTAAGTGGGGCTGCATACAGGGCATGGATACCCTGGAAGATTCCAGGGGCCCTTGAATATAAAAAATTATGAATTTTGGGCAGGAAGGCCCAAGGTGGCATTTTGTCAGGGGAATTGAAACTTCTAGCTACACAGCTGACTAACGCTCTTGATGTGGTTTGGTGTCCCTGTTTGCTCGTGCCGTCCCTGTTTGCTCGTGCCGTGTGGCCCGAGCGAGGCCGTAAGAACGACGTCGCGCCTGTTTAATCCCTCCCCCCTGCTACGGCGAGGCAGGTTCACAGAGCACATCGTCAGCGGGGTGTGGGGGGAGGGATGCCCTGCCGAGATCGGCCACAGTGAGGCGCTCACAGTGAAGGGGGAGACCCATGACAGATGGGCCTACGATCTGCAGGCCGTCGCTCCTCTGTGATCACACCTGTCTCACTCAGCTGTGTCTCGACGTCCATCCCTCAAGAGATGAACAATATGGCCACACGAATCACAATAAAGATTACCGGCTTGGTCGCCCACGAGCTCGGCATGCAATTTGGTGGCCATGTTACATTTATCGGGACGCCTCGGCGTGCAAAGGCACTGTCTGTGGTGATGACGATAGATAGATTGGTAACGATAGAAGCTTGGATATCCAGGTATTGCTGGGAAATTGCCGGCAAACCGAAGGGAGCTTCCAGTCTGTTTTTAGCACACTTTGGCGAGTCCTTGTGCTGAAGATAAGAAGGCTTTGTGTTCCTTGAACACTTGAAGTATTCAGGTGACCCAAAGCCTTGCTCCTTCCACCAGCAGGCAGCGGAGGGCTAGAGGGGGGGTGGTGGGGTAGCTAAGCATGCCGGGCTAAGTGTGACACTGCCAGGCTGGGGGAAGAGAGCTACGGGGGGAAGCTGACACAACCCAGTCCCTCAAGGCGTCCGGGAAGGGCATGCTGGGAGAATTGCAGAAACTGATTTTGAGTCTTGTATCTAATTGGTCAAAATATTGGTCCAAACAAACAGAACAGCTGCAAAACAACCTTCTTGATATTACACTGGATGCAGTGTTTAACGGACAGTAGCAGGCACTTTGTCCACAACTCCCAGTGGGGGACGGGAATGACATCATCCAGGAACGCGGCCACGCGCACGGCACCGCCACTCTCAGAGATCAATCTCCGGGTCTTTAGCTCACTTTCTGCCGTAATCAGCCTCTCAGAAAACGATTCATCAGTTTGAAGTTTTCCGGAGGCTTGACAAGGGGCAGAAGTGAGCGGCTCGGGGGTGGGGGGACGTTTCCAAACGAGCGCGTGTGCAGCGCACATGTGCAGCCTCTCAGCGAGGCAGAAACAGCTCGGGGAACTTCCACCCACAATATTTTTTCCCTAAAAACATCGCAGTCCGTCTTTAACCAAAACACAACTACATCCTTAAAGTTCCTCTTCCCCACGAGACTTCTGTCTGTTGTTTAATCTCTTAATTGTTTAGTTAGTGCCCTCAAAGGTCCGTCGATGTACAACAGAACCTTCAGTTGTTTGGTTGAATCCTCACACTTCTTATTTTATGAATGGACGTCCTTGTTTTTTGTACCAAAATCCACGCTCGATGCTCGGAGCCAAATCTCTCGGTTTGGTGCCTCAAGCTGCCTTTGTTCCCACACATCGTAACTCACGGCAGGGTCCCAGTGGCCCAGACAGGGAATCAGGTGCAAAAAATATATAAATAAATAAAGAAAATGAAAATGGTGGGTGGGGGGGGTTAAGATTGGGAAACAAAAAGGGGCCACAGATTGTCCTTTGGAAAACCCGGCCAAAGAGCTCAGCCGTAGAGCCGTAGCGCGAATGTTCACTGAACAATGACGGTCGCACTATCAAATAATCCCCTCACATGGATTAATACGCCGTCTGTTCGGGGCCTGTCTTTCACTCCTGCCATGTGCTCGCGGCCACGTTCGGACACGTCACGGTCCAGACGGAGAGAGAGGAAAGACACAGGCTTTTCTGTCGCTTTGGGGGTCCGGGGGGGGGGGGGGGGAAACATGCACCAAAAGAGCTAATTTTATCATTGAGTATCCATTACCCCTAGCAGAAATACCTATCTGTTTTTATTTTTGAAAAAATATCAGGCAGAAGTTTTTCTTAAGAAATCAGACCTGAAATCATAAGCGAGGAAGAAAGTGAATGTAGAAAAACAATCATCTTACGCTTGTTTCACCTGAAAAAAAATCAATATAATAACAAAAACACTTTAATGCTTCATACACAATTTAATTAAAGGCCAAGAGTAGTATGTTGTTTAGAGGGTGATATGAGTGAAGAGACATCACTAACAAAGCAAACAAAAACAAACAAGGAATTCTGGGTAAAACTTGGAAAAAAAAACTTCCCTGCAGGTAGATATCTTTAAAAGTGAAAAGAACTTATTTATTTTATTTTACTGAATGCCTCTTTGTCTCCATCTGTTCTTGCATCTCCCTCCTTCCTGTGACACCGCCAACCACGGTTACAAAGTCCAGCCGGCGGAGGCTCTGATTGAGCTGACCTGTGAGGAGGCAGCCTGGGACGGATGACATCACAATGATGGATCACCAGGCCGCGCTCAACGCCGGAATTCTACTGGGAGATGGGCGGGGCAACGGGGCGGGGCTGAGGGGGCTGTTAACCAAGTCAGCCCCCTCCCAATGGCCACCACAAAAGGAGAGACCCATTTATCAATGCCCCAAGCCAGTGTCTACGGAACAAAACATTCTGGCAATATCAATATTAATATTATTTAACCGCTTGTTAAATTTACTAAGCACATAAATCTCACATTTTATCATTAATTCGAATAAGCTAAGGTTAAGAGACGACCAGTTCTTATAAAAGAATATTTCGGTGTTTGTGGTTTCAACGGAAAAAAAAATCTAATAAAAGGGAAAGTGCTGGGATAAGACCGTTTCGCTTTCAGATCGAACCCTTAGCTTAACATGTTTCACCTTAGAAAGGAGTTGGAAAGTGGAGCAGTTCACAGCCCTGTGGGGTCTCTGCTTTGTGTCTTTGCTGGGCGGCCATCGCTGCGAGGTCTATCGCACACGCACGTCCACACAAAGACACCACAATTCTGAGTTTGGGACATCTTCCTCATACCTGCCCACAAGGGGGGCAACAGTCAGTATTATCTATCGCTATGGTGATCATCGGTGGCAGTGAGAGGATTCCCATCTCATCTCCGCACACCTGACCTTTGCCGTGACCCGCTCCTTCCACATGGTAAAATTTGGCAGCACCGGGTTCACGGTGCGAGCGTCTGGGTCCAGCATCTACGGCGAGATTAGAGCAAGCGGCTCCTTCTGTGAATGGGCAAGCGGGCGCAGGGGGCGGTGGTGGTCCTAACGGAGTGGCATTGAGCAGAGCAGGGGGGTCTGGTGTCGGCTGGAGAAGGTGCATGGCGTAGTCTGGATATAACCTTGGCAGCAAGCTGAGCGGAGCCAGACACTCACGCTGAGATCCGATGGCGGGACCGTGCCATTCTAAAGGGGGTGGGGTCGGAACCAAACCGGAAGCCCAAGGCACTGGAAGGTGCAGGGCAGACAGGAACAGGACAGGGGAGGGGTGTATGCCTGTATTTTGCACCATGTGGTTCATCCATTCCTGGAAAAACGTTCTCCCTGCCCATGTGACTTCACCCTCTGACATCATGGCCTTTCCTTGGAGTCAAAGCTTAAGTTATTGCCCAGTGCGTCATCCAGAACAGGGGTGGCCAACCTTAACCTCAAAGGGCCGGTGTGTATGCAGGTTTTTGGGATGACCTTCAGGTCAGCTGCTCAAACCCATGTGTGAGGACTCCTCAGCCAATCACACCTCTAATTAGTGATCTAATTAGGGAGTTGCAGCAAAACCCCACATAACACAATGGCCCTTTCTGGATAAGACTGCCCACCCCTGATCAAGAACGTAACAAAGGAAGCACCTCGTGTGGATGTGTGTTGAAATGCATGCAGAATGTAACCTTGCTAGTCAGCTCAGCTCTACGGATTTTCAGCAAAGGGAGCCGAACAGCCGGACTGGGGTTAGGCAGTCAGTACCAGTTTTGCACTTCGACTGAGATGACTAAGTTATTAGTAATTAGTTATTAGTTATAAGTTATTACATGGTCCCTTTACCACACACAGCCAGTGGGACTGACTCGGCTGTCGATACAGTACATGTCAACAACACCTGCCAGCAACTGACAAATAAGTCACTTGCATCTTTTAGAGGGCCCAGGGGATCGGTGGTGGAATGCAATTCAGGTTTTTACTGAAAGCTCTGGCAACGTGAACATTTGTAGTGTTACCACCCACACCGACAATATCAGGCTTATCTGGCAGCAATCAATCGTTACGATCGATTTCCCGGTACAGGAAGCCCACTGGACCACAACGGAATGACCTGCCCCCCTCACCGAACTGGATAAACAGCAGGGATGGCAGAAGAGGTGTTTGGGTGTCAGTAGTCAATCTCGACTGGCTTGACGTCTCCATTGCTCATATCACACACTTCCTGTAGGGTCAGGCCTCTTGGAGGAGACAGAGGACACCGAGATACAACATTCCTACATAGAGTCCCACTGATGCTCTCATTACCGATGACAGAATGTTGCCCGTAGCCTACGGTGAAAAATTGCCGCTGTCCGAATTGCGTGGACGATGCAGTACTCAAATGAAACAGGAGTACACGCTGTATTTTTTGCAACTGTACAATGTCAGCAGAATTCCTAGTGCTCTGAATACTATATGAAATCCCCAAATGCGTGGAAGTTGGTTTAAGTAGATTACAAATGTGTGTATGCATGTGTAACCATATATATAGCATTATTAGGTATTTACAGTTGTCTATAATGACCACACAAACATGTATGCAACACGATCGTGGGAGTTTTACTTACACAAAATGATTGGTTCAGAGAGAGAACCAATCATATTGTAGAGAGGGTGGGTCCAAGCAACTAGAGGATGCGGGACCAAGACGTCTGATTGGTTGGTCCTGCCTCCTGTAGTTGCTTTAACCCACCTCCTCAACAATCTGATTGGTTATCTCTCTGAGCCAATCTTTTTTCCTCCTGCCCTAAGAACATTTTTTGTGTAAGTAAAACTCCCATGAGTACACAGCACAAACACAACCTTAGGTGGAGCCAATAAAGGAAAACTGGTGCATATATGTATAATATCTAGCTTATGAATAAAAATGAAATTCAACAGCCAATGTAAATAATGCTGTTCCTCTTTTCATCTCTCTCAGAGTCCCTGTTCCTGTGTAACCTTGTCAGACCAAAGACTTATTCCAGTTTAATGGCACCACGCCAGTGCCCAGGAGGGTAGAGGGGAGTGGGTCGGGACTTAGGATGACTTTGCTTTAAAACTTCCAGGAGCTCAAAGAAAAATACAGACCTTTGGCAAGCGCTCCGGGTCTCCGGGGTGCCTGGGGATGACCTTCTGCAGCCTCTGGAAGCCGTAGTCGATGGTGGGCTCGTTCAATGCTGGGTGGCAGAGGAGCGACAGTGACGTTAGCATAATATGGAAACAACGCTAGCATGACAATAAAACAATGTTAGTGTGATGCTGAAACAACGTTATTGTGTTGCTGAAATAACGTTAGCATAATTTAGAAGGAATGTTAGCATGACGACAAAGCAATATTAACATGATGCAGAAACAACGTTAGCATGACAGTGAAACAACGCTAGTGTTTTGCCGAAACAACATTATCATGATCTGGAAGGACTATTAGCATGATGACGAACCAATGTTAGCATGATGGTGAAATAATTTTAACGTAGTGCCATTAGCAAGGTGGCTAAGCAGACTTCACGGTACCCAAAAAACAAAGACATGAGGTTGGAAATAAAATAAAATGAAGCTCTATTTGCACAAGTGCAGGGACTTTGGAATACTTCTTTTCACATATCCCACCTTCACTCCTTTGAGACCTAGAAACACATACACACAGCTAAGAATGAAGCTTGGGGTCCAAGTGCAGGGTCAAGCCATTTATCTGGAGCCCCTAGAGCAGGGGTAGGCATGCTTATCCAGAAAGGGCCGTTGTGTGTGTGGGTTTTCATTGCAACTATCTACTGATTGGCTGAAGAGTCCACACATGGGTTTGAACAGCTGACCTAAAATTTATCACAAAAACCTACAAACACACTGGCCCATTGTGAATAAGATTGCCTACTCTACCTTAGAACACATTAGGTGGTTAAGGGCCTCGCTCAAGGGCCAAACAAAGATGTGACTATCATGCTGAAAATGGGATTCAAATAGCAACTTTCTGATAACAGGAACAAAGACCTAACCAAATGAGCCACCCCCCAGAGGTGGAAAGTTCAGGTCCAGAAAGTACACATCCAGGCCAGGATTTTGTTTCAACCAACCAGTTGAGTACTCTGTCATTGTGACTCTTTATACTCAACTGGTTGGCTGAAACAAAATCTTGGTCTGGACTTATACTTTCAGGACCTGAACTTTGCACCTCTGTCATCCTCCCAGTTTTGAATACCAGATCAGCGATAGACTGAAGATTGTTTCGCTCTCAGTAACCCACATAAAAGTTTTCCCGGCAAACCTGAAGCTCCAGCAGCCTTGAAAACAGGCTAATGGCCACATTACCTTCCCCCAAATGCCGACTGCACTCATTTAGTGAAGTAATTTGCGCTGAGCAGGAAAGCGGCACGATAATCTGAGAGCTGAAAAATGGGGCATTTCCTTTTAAACGCAGCGCTGCAATTACCAGGGTAAACGCTTTATCTTGTCAAAAAAGGAAACGCAAGTGGTCGTCAGTCACTGCGGAGGACGGAGCCGTGTTTATGCATCTGTGCTGACAGCTGTCACCTCCATGACGGGGACGTCACAAGGGAAACCACTTCTGCAAGTGCATAGTTTTAAACAAACTCTCAGACAGCACCATTAAGGCCCTTAATAGCAAGGTACTCAAGTTCAACTCCAGAGAAGTTCTGATGCAACATAAGCTCTTCTTCATCTTTAAGAACACCTTCTGAGAGCTTCATAATGTTTTTAATGTGCCCAAACATGCATCACCGAGCATTCTTTGAAATTATTTGACTGATGCCAAAAGAAAATTCGTAATTAAAAAGGCAAATGTAGTGCATTCGTTAAATTATACGAATTACCTATCCTCTGTACTTTTATTTCTTGAACAAACGTCAGATACACATCCGTACTAAGATCTGCTGCTGTAGAAAATGTCAGATTAACAAAAAAATCTTCATCCTTCCATCCTTCCTGATTCTTTATCCAGGACAGGGTCACTGAAAACTTCCTATCTTAAGTTTTAAGTATAAGATAGTATTTTTCCCAATTTGGTATTACTAAAGCAAATCCTAACTAACTTTAGGAATCCCGTCTTATCTCCGGATAGGAAACCCTAAACACTCAACCGAACTTCGGATATCAACTTTTGAGTTTGTTACCTAGCAACCAACGCTACTTTTCCCATCTAACAAAGCCATTTATGACAATTTTTAAATTATAATTTACATAATAATAATATTATTTATTTCTAACAAAGTAGTCCAATTACACCAGGTATCCGACAGTCGTGGTACAAAGTTTCCATGATTACGATGAGTATTTCTACTCTTAGAAACTGATCAGCCAAATGACTAATTACCGCCGTCACTTCGGATAAATTGCGTGACATAGCGGGCTGAGATATTTTTCTTATGTCGGCCACTTCACTTTGAGAATATCCTTCAGCAAAAAAAAAAATTGAAGTGCTCCGCTAACTGCAGCGACATAGCCTGGTGTTGCCTGTATCTACTAACAAGCATTTTGTCATCAAACCGTAGCAAATCGTTAGAGCCATAAGCCTCCCGATGAATAGGTTCCGCCTGCTGACATTTCGTTGCTTGTGTAAAAGCAGCCATACGAATAAAATGAGCTTTAGCTATAGCTAACACTATGTAGGGTCCAGTGAAGGAAATGACAATGTAATGGTTATCCTAAAGTTAGGAGAGTTTATTTAAGATTTTGGGAAGTTAGGAAGCTTGTGTAATACACTTTTCCTGTCTTAAGTTAGGACAGGAACATTGACTTAGGAACTGTTTGCCTGTAATAGCTTTTCTTTTCCTAAATCAGGTCCTAACCCTGGTTACCATGGTTACCAATCAATTGTATCTAGAAGTTAGGGAGTTTCTGTAACTCAGCCCCTGCTGGCTCTCCCAGGGTGCACCGGACAAGGGTCATCTCCGATGGGATTTATGTATTTAATTTACGCAATTTGGAGACTCCAATTCACTTCAACCGCGTTTTGAATATTCTCCACACACACAAAGACCCGAGAGCGAAATTTGAACCCTCAGCCCAGGAGGTATGAAGGGAGGAGGGGCTACAGAGAAGTAAAAAGACGCAGAGCCAATTCCTCCCCGTCGTCACGTCAGCCAGGTTTAGCTACGCAAACGTGAGCGTCAAAGGTGCTCGTGCTATTTGCACGACATGACGGAGGATCGTTAACGGGCTGGCGAGAACAGAAATGTGGAGTTTGGCAGGCGGTGCACCTCCCACGCCGGGAAGAAGGAGAGGCTGGGCCAAGAGAGAGCGCCAAATCGGCGAGACGAGCTACGGGTTCACCGCTAAACCCCAACACAGAGACACCAGTGACAGTGAGGAGGACACTTTATGTTTAATTGCCCCGTGGCCCTTTTCTACGGGCATGGCCTGCACAGCTATCTAACTGCATTTTTCTACACGTTATTTATCTGATACTTTCATCCCAAGTGATTTTTTGAGGAAGCAGAGACAGCCAGTCCCTGAAACTAATGGGTTAAGGGCTTAAGGGCCTTGCTCAAGGGCCCAATGGTAAAACCACTCTGGGAATTGAGCCAGCAACCTTCTGATCACAGGCACAGCTTCCTATTTTGCACAGCCACACATAAACGGTACTGATACAACACCTGCCCAGCTGTGGATTCAAAGGGTCACCGACGCACCGTGTATCGAGAAGCCTCTCGATTCTTCTGTTCTCCCAAATCCCACTCCTTCTTGTCAGACTTAACGAATATTTGTGTTTTTTTTTAATTTATTACTGTTAATCAAACGATTTTCAGGGGGGTCCTCAGAAAGGAATATGTGTCCCCCGCTTGGTGGAATTTGCTCCGAGCTCTGCTGGGAGCATTTAAATAAATCCTGCCGCAGATAAAGTGCAGGATGTAATGGTGAGATATCTGAGTGGAGAGAGACTGCTCAGTACCCCGGGTCGAATGTCAGGAGGGGCCTTCACGTAGTAACCTTGAGCGAAATACTTAACCTCAGCAGTCTCACTATAGTGGCCGTATGAATCGGTATCGCAGAGAGCCGCTTGGGACGAAAGGGTCAGCTGAACATGAGTTGGAAGCCTACACAGAAAATGAGCCATCTGGGAGCTAAGTCAAAACCATCACCATGTAAATATGATCGATGGGAATGACGACGTTTCCTTCAGGATATGCAATTTCCCCCGGGATTAATAAAATTTCTATCTATCCATGTCTTGTTTCCCTTTTATTAAAAAGTGAGCCAAGCCTCACTCTATCGTTACATTACAGACATGCTTTGTAACTGTGCTTTATCTTTCATGCTTGTCCAAAACAGATTACTCCAAATTACTTACTAATGGTACTTCCACAATGAAAAAAGAGGAATATTAAAGTCTACTTAATTAAAGCATGTACTTCCTAAACCTATAAAGTAACATTATGTGTCTGTCTCGATAAAAGCTACCAATATATGTGTCTATATTACTATTCAGAACACAAATTTAGCCAATGACTAATAGGCATATTTTATAACGGACACGGGTATGCAGTGTTAATCTGTGAGCTGTTTTGTTTTTTTTTCTTTCACACCAATCCCCTTCTGTTAGCCCTGGGGGGGGGGGCAGCAGCCTGTACATTTCCTGCGGAAATTTGGGCTCCAATCTGCTGACCCACGTCTGGCTGGAGAGGGCGTCGAGGGACCCGAATGTCCATTTACCACCTGATGGATCATGCAGCCATTAAACACCACAAAGGGGGTCAAAAAAGTGAGAGGAAACTAGATGGAGGGGCTGGGAAACTGTGCTGAGGTAACTCAACAAATTGAGCACTGCTCTAACAACATGAAGGTTGTGGGTTCAAATCCCAGGGAACACACGTAAGTTATAACCCTTCCCTCTACTGCAAGTTGCTTTGGATAAAAATACCACATAAATGAGAGATGTGACCCTATAGCTCCTGCCTGTCAGAATCTGTTCAAGTGAATGGGCACACTTCTCTGTGGCACCTGCAGCCATGGTGCCAGGGGGTGGGGTCACAGCCTCCCATGGAGGCTGGCCATTGGTCATCTTATTTCTTTCCTCTGGGAAGCTCCTCCCCTTCCAGAAAACACCTCATACTTCCTGTCTCGGTGTGCTGAACAGTCCCTAATGGGCCGGGCCTGCTCCGGGTCAGAGTTCAATAGGTCACGAAGCTGGCTGGGGAGCCACAGAAGGCAGCAGAGCAATTTAACAGCCCCAAGAATGAAAGTTCGGCTTCATATTACTGACCACGGAGTCTTACGGCATTAAGACTTAAACTGAATAGCAATATGGCCCCTGGGACATATATAATTTAGTAGACTGTCCTCAAAATGAAAATATTAAAATATACTGGCCTGGATAAAGACCTCCTTGCACATCGAGTCCCAAAAACTCTCGTGTTTATCCTGGTACAGCATCAACCACTTCCACACGTAAACATACAAAGTAAAGAACACCCTCTAGATGCACAAAATCACAGAGGTGCCCCCCCCAAACCCCCCAGCCTACCAATTCATCATATTCAAATGGACTTCCTGTAATCAAGGACAGGGAACAGTTCTGTAGAATCCATAACTCTTTGAAGCACAGGTGTGTGTATGTGTGTGTGTGATTCAGGTATACCTTACGTTGTGGGGACCAAATGTCCCCAGAATGTGATAAAAACCAGTTGTTTTGACACTGCGGAGACCATTTTTTCGATCCTCACAAGGGGAAATTCTATTTTATAAAAATCTGTGACTGCAATCAAAGAACTAAAATTGTCAAGTCTTGTATTGTGTTTGGTCACTTATGGTTAAGGTTAGGGCTGGGCAGGCACAGAAATGAATACATAGTCCCCATAAAGATGGTACAGGTCTGTGTGTGTGCGTGAGTGTGTGTTGGGGGGGGGGGGAGTAGGGCAGGGTACTTGTAAAAGGCCCATTAAAGTGATGATATGGAGATAGATGGACCCACTCGCCCCTGCATAAACAGCGTGTTGCAGTTGTGTATGTCAGGAACTGTTAACTCGTCCATTGTTATTGATTTCTACATTTAGTACAATCTACTCGCTAGCCAGGCAGATAATATATACTTACTAAAGGCTGTCTAAGCCCTGGGCATTTTCTCCGCTATTGTGTGCTGACTGATCTCAAAACAGCAAGGATCGACATTAAGGCAAGATGCTAACATACTGTGAAAACCAAATACCTCCCGGAAACGATATTCAAACAAATGTTCAGCCTTTGAAACCCACAGCAACAAAATAATTGAGGCTTTTATATTATGGAACAACTTTTTCATGTATTTTGTAATCGTTAAATATCAATATTCATTCACTTTAATGCTTGTGGTTAAAATAAATCAGTCGGAATAATTTGTTCTGCTTTGCATCTCCATCCTCTACTTGTGCGGCTGTAGGAGAGAGAACTCAGATTTCAGAAGGGGGAAAATACATAAATAACACGTAACATAAGGACAGTTAAAAATGAGAAATATCCATCTCAGGAAATCTAATATTTCATCAGCCGATCTCGTTTTTTTGCGCTTGTTCTTTCCATGCAAGTACGTCGTGGAAGTCGGTGACGTTTAATTGTAAGTTAGACGCGAAATGACACATAAACCAAAAGCGATCCACAGGAAAAGCCTCGTGATAATGAAACACACCAACACCAATATGCACAACTAACGTGTATCGGCATCTGCGGCCCACGACAGTTAGTTTTTACCTTGAAACTGTTTCGCATTAAAAAATTGCTTCATATGCATGCATGACAGCCGGATAAACATGTAAAAAAACGTTCCCAAGCATCTGAAAAAGGGAAGTGAAATTGCTACGGTTTGTCTCCACAGCGTCACCTTGGCTCGCCCTAAATATAGCGCCGTGCAAAGCCGCAACAGAGGCAGATCAGAAACGTGCTTTTAACCGTTTCACTGTCATTTTCTCATTCATTCCACACTGGTAAATTATAGTGCAAAATGTCACTCGAAATGCCCAACCCCCGGCCAAGCGGTGATGTTTTCAGGGAAAATAAACACCGTGCAATTTATCCCGCTGTGCCGTATTTTGACCTGAGCTTTTCACAAAACTTCTTGTGACATAATTACAGCTGCATAAAATACCGAGCTCCCCCCCTGTGGGTTTGGTGAATCCTTGTTCCTATATGGTTTTCGGGCTTGCATCAAATATAATGCTTTTTTTTTACTATGAAATGCATCATGCAAAATCAGTAAAAGTAAAATGCATTAAATATATTTCCAACTGGTACTTTCACAAAAAGGGAACATGTACAAGTCAAGTTACCCTCGTTTCATAAATATTTTCGGAGAAATGACCCGTTCTAATTACCCCATCAGCTATCCTAAATACTGCGATATAGATATCGCTAAAATCCCAGAGGACGTAGCTTTAATATACACACACACGCACACTAATATAATAGTAATAATAGAAAAAAAAAACTTCCCAAGAGCGATTTAAACACACAAATGAGCTGTATTTTAATGGCTGGCGTCAAGCACCACTTGAAGGATTCCTTGCAATCACACGGATCAATGCTCATTGAAATTTCATGAAGTCAGATCTAGGGCTCTTCATATTTCACAATAATGACCTGGAGGAGAGGCAGGAGTGCGGCGAAAGGGGAGGGCGAGAGTGGGGATGCTTTTCAGCCCCAAAGTCAGCAGTAACAAATGGGTCACAGTAAGAGGGAAAAGCTATTCGGGGGAAGTGCTGCGCGCCGCCGACCGCCAGATGCGCCCGCCACCGGGGAGCGCGCTTCGCGTCCCCGCGTACGCACATTGCATAGAAAACTGGCACACCACGATGCTTTGCCTTCTCCTTTTTTGCGTTTTTTTTCTCCTACCGATCCCTTTTTTTCCAGCGTGGGGTCTCGTGCACTGCCGATAGGAATCGATGCTCGACGAGCCATGCCTTTCAATAAGCCCGAATTACTGCCTCACGTCCCTGCTCGCTTCACTTTGGTTATTTTTTTTTGTTCCCCAGCCGATGCCATTCCACGGATCGATACCAGAGAACGTTACGCCCCTTACCACTTTTCCCAGTAAACCCAATGACGCCATTTATGTTGGAAAATCTGACAAAGACCGAGGCCATAATAGTAAACAGACTGATTGTGTTTCCTAATCCGGGAAACTGCCGGTAGAAACACTGACGCTTGAGAATATTTCTAGGGTAAAAAAGGATTTCTTTAAAAGAAATCTTGACTAACAAATATTTAACCCACTACATAATAACCACACCCATTCATACATTTTCATACCTGCTTGGCCCATGCAGGGTTGCAGGGGTCCGGAGCCCATCCCAGGAGCTACAGGTGTAAGGCAGGGAATAACCCAGGACGTGGTGCCAGTGCATGGCAGGGCACTTAACAGCCCATATAACAGTAATAGAGGTCCAACTCTCATCTCCGAAATTACAAGTGGATAAGTTCTAATTACATACTGACCAATTACAAGCACTTACTGGCCATTTTGACCCACCATTTCTGATGAACATATACAGATTTTGCCCTGACCCTGCGCTGCATAACCTGTATGGATGGTTGGGGATAAAAGCTAGAGGTGGATCATTCAGGTCCAGAGAGTAAAAATCCAGACCAAGATTTTGTTTCAACCAGCCAGTTCAGTACTCTGTGACTGTGACTCTTCATGCGCAACTGGCTGGTTAGAACAAAATCCTGATCTGGACTTTTAATCTCTGGACCTGAACTACCCAACTCCGATAAAAGTAGTATATTTTTATGGAGAATTTGAAGAAATCTGTTGCAGAAACCAGCACTCCTGCCAGACTGGATGCCTGGACAGTTAATTTCGAACAGATATTTACATCTTAGGTCTCAGATACCAGAATCATGTATAGAGCATCATCCTCACGTCACGTGACCATCTGTGGCACAAAGAAGCCTCTTTTCACCTGAGAAATCTCTCCCTCGCACACTTTGCAGATGAGGACAGAAGATTAAACCCTGATATATGTCCTCCTTTCATTTTTTCCTCTCCTTTTTCTGCCTTTCGCTCTTATTGGTTCTCATGCACAGCCCACGTCGTCTCGCAAGTGGCATTTCAGGCCATAACCTGCCGGAGGGGGGGAAACAAGAATATAATGTGCTCATCAAGCGGGGGTCTTTTAATATCCATGCTACTGGGGGGGGTGGGTTCCAGGATCCGCCAAAATCCGACAGACATTTATCAGTGTCTTCGATTTCTCCTGGTGAAGTGATGGCGATCTACAGAATACCGGTACGGAGACTCAAAGGGACACGGCACGAAGGCGGGAGAGATGGCGCCCCCCTGTGGTTTGACCGTGGCACACGGCACACCCCGTAGGTGCCTGACTTAATTGGTCCTGATGATTAAGCCTGATTGAGCCGGGCGCCACGGTGTCAAATTACGCTAAGAGTGTGTGTGGTGGTGGGGGGGGGGGTTGAGTGCCACGCTTGAACCCCCCCCCCCCGCCTCCGCGTGCCAAGGTCTCTCTGGACTCCAGATGGGGCGTAGGGCTCCCATCCATCAAATGCCTTTTTTTCTCTCCCCCCCCCCACCCGGCTCTGGCCCCAGGGACATCAGGCTGTGCCAGTTCGGCAGCCGGGGAGGGGGCTTTTTTCCCAGGGGCCCTGCCGTGAGTCCCAGGGGCCCGCTGCAGCCCCACACCATAAATCACGCCCCACTTCTGGTTTCCAGATCTGCGGCCCCCATGTGAAACGTGGTGTCAGGGACCCTCTGCATAAAACAGCCCATGATTCCCTCGCTCGTGGCTCCACGTGCACCTCAAATCTCCTCACCCCTCTGGTGAGATTACCGGATCCACATGGTCAGCTCCATTCAGTAAATCATGGGGGGGGGCAGACTCTCTCCTGCCGACTTTCAGGTGATTCTCGGCAGTCGGACGGGAGTCCTGTGATCCACTGATTTCATTAGGCCCCCATTATGTTCCTGCTCCCTAGCAGCAGCAGCTGCCCCCCCGCCCACTGCATCCCCATGCCATACCCGTCTGCCTCAGCTGCCATCCGGCTACGATTGGTGCCCTTTGGCAACTAGCGAATGCCAGCGAGCGCCCCAGCCCGGGGCAGACCTCCGGCTTAGTGCTCAGGGTGCAAACAGGCCGGTGGGCTCAGGGGCAGGGCGGAGAGGGGGCACAGGGATGGGGTGAAAATGGGGCACACCCTCAGGGGGGTGGTGGAGATGGGGGGGGGGGTCAATCAGGAAATGGGACCATGGGGCTGCTTTTTACTGTGTTTTTTCTTGACTCCCGACCGAGCTTTCAAAATTGTACGTGAATCGTACGTGAATCGTACGTGAAAGCACAGACTGCAAAGGTTCTAAATCAAGCCCAAATGGTAATTTAAGCATTTCCAGTTTCCCCTTCCTTAATTCATCTTCCATTCATATGGCCCATGTAGGTCTTCAGTATGTCATCCATGACCTCTGACCTCTCAGGGGAACATAACTAATGCAAGATTTTGTTTCTGGATTCTAGGGGGAAAAAACCCCCCCAAAGAAGACAGTTTCTACTCTTTTTTGTGAAAAGTAATTAGCAGGCAGGCGAGGTCAGCTCCAGGCAAGGCTGAGCTGAGTCCAGTGTCGATGAAAAAATAATAGATAATGTCGAGACCCAACCCTCAAAACATGATCAAGAAAGTAGAGAATGACAAACAAACATTTCCGGTAACTCTGACAAGCGCTAACCGACGGCTAAGCAGCTCCAAAGAGTTAAATATTCTCAAAATCTAAAAATAAACCAAGGAACACTTGTTAACAAGCGATAAGGTTAAAAATATTTTCTGTTGGAAAGGCGGTCATGCAATTTCTTTCAAACATCCCCAGAGACACAAAGACTGTAGCCATGTTTTTTTTTTTTTTCTCAAAAGTGTGAATGTTTGCCGCAAACTACAGTCCAGCTGAAGCCAGGAGAACAGGATCTGCGTTTGGGAGACTTCGCCCCGAGGTACGTGTGATCTGCAGTCACTCCAGAGTCACTGTGGCCTTCCAATTTCTCCTTGAGTTGAAAAAGAAAGCGATACTACCTAACTAGCTTCAACGCTAATGCTAAATGACTACTGGCATGCTGAAGGATCTGTTCCATGTTAGTATGACTCTTGCCGGTCACCGTGCCCCTAGATGACAGCATGTCCTAAGTAAATAAATATCCTGTAAATGCATTTGCCGCCATTGTTCTGTCTTTCACCCCCCTCTGAAATTTACAGTAGGCAAAAAATAACTGGCACAACAAAACAACAGGTTGCACAGCTTTTCATTGTTGGGATGAAACGATTGGGAATCTGCCTGCGAATTGTCTGGTGACCACACTTCTCTGTTACGTGCGAACATCCTGTCATCAAATTTCTCCCATAATGCTACTCCTGTCATTTTCGGGGCTGGTCTTAAACCAGGCCGTAAGCCTGGCACTCTGACTGGTCCACTGTTTTTGGGTGGTGTGTCATTACGTGCTTGATCAGGGAATGTGCTCATGTTTAGAAGCCGGCCACGTTATTTAAATGGCTTCAAGATGGAGTCCAATAAAACACAGACTGTTTTCCTAGTGTAATTGTGACCATTTTACAAGCATTAGTCGTAACAATCCTCCATCTACTGTAATTAAGTAAAGACTGGCCTCGTCGTGAACCAGTATTTAGGCCGAAGGCACATTACGCGCTATCGCGGTGTGCTATCGCCAAAGATGGTCGCCAGCCCGCTCACATGTCACACATAATGCATTTCGACCATTAACAGCTCTTAATTCAAATTGTCTCGCCGAAACCCCCCAAAACCCCCCCCCACCCCGTTCGACCCCACTCGTAGAGGATGGTCGACTGAGTACTCATCCCCCCTGCCCCCCTCACCCCAACCGCACCCGCCTTTCTGCAGATAAAGAGCGCACAACCGTTATCTATGATTCATACCGGGTGTTACAACTTCATGAGAGCAGAGTGACTGAGATTAAACTCCCACGGAGATTAAATAGGATGGATTCTGTGGGGAAAATCTGTCCGTGTTCAGCGGGAGCCTTTTAAGACTCGCTAATGTAGATTTCCAGCGATCCGCAGGCCTTTTCTTGAGACACTGTGACTCACTGGGTAGCACTGTAGTTTCACACTCTCAGAATTATGGGTTTGATTGTAACCCTGAAGGTGTGAGACCACAGCGATAGCCAGTGAGTCACAACTGCCCACAGAGTGTGGCTGTGTGCGTCAGTGTGCCCGGCGGTGGACTGGCATCTCATCCAGGGTGCCTAGCCTCCAGGCTGACCGCGACCTTGTAGTGGATGGATGGATGTATCTTTTAATTCAAGTATACTCCTAAGGCATTATGGGAAAAAAGGTTGGAAATGCCTTTCTCACCTGTATAGATGAACCTGCCAGGAGTGCCTTTGCAGAACTGCTTGGATTTGTAGGAGAGGGTGACCTCCACCACGCCTGGGATGTGTCGGGGCGGGGTCTGTACGCGGATGGCATGGGGGGTGATCAGCTGGGGGGGGACAGGGGATCGGGAAACAGTGTCAGTCAGAGAGGAACCTCAGCCGGAATGTGACCCCATGAAAGGGTCTATAGTGTGGGAGAAACCCCAGAGTGGGGCCCTCAGGGACCCCCACCTCACTCCACACCCATCTGAGCAAACAAATGCTCCACACTCACAGCAAGCCCCTGGCAAGGCGGCACGTAAACACAGTCCCGGATTAGCACAGGAGTTCCCAGGTCAGCGTGCTCATGTCACGCACATTAAATCACCCCGTTTACAGACTTAACGGCCAATTATGCTCCTCCCCCCCACCAGGAGCCGGCAAACCCCCAAATGCACCGCGGCCTGAGTTCCCACAGTAGTAGCTGCAAAAATTGCGGGAGCCACACGCTAACCTTTTATTGCTAATAGGTCATTTGATCAGTCATGTGATGCGGGCAGAGTGTACTTGTGAAGCCACAGGGTGCGTCAAGTCGACTGGAGAATTCGGAGGCAGGGATGGACTGACCTCTCCAGAGGGGGTGGGCACAGGAACGCCCCCCCCCCACCCCCTGCAACTCTCTCACACGGTCAGGGATGACAGGTAATTAGGAACAGACTCCCAGGCTGGACTTTCCCTCCCGGGGATCCTTGTAAAGTGAATCAGGTCTTTAACTGTTGTCACTGAATTAGGGTGTCAGTCAAACTCCGCTGCCTGGGTGCAAAAAGCCCCCCCACCGAACCCAGTGTCCCCACATGCCCAAAAAGATAGACTGTACTCAAGCACTGTAATCCCTGGACAAATTTACCCCGGTGGGGAGGTGGCATATGCAATACTCCTTGAGTCTTAACCTGGCTGTGCCGAGTATATCTATGAACCTACTGCCATATTAACAAATTCTGAATGAAAAAAACAAACATGTCTAATTATCTTTAAATATTAACCTTAATTATTGTACTAATAAAATGAAGTGAATAAGGACAAGGAGGTGCTTGACACTGAGCATGAGCATAACAAGTTGTGGTGTGGGTGCTGTGAGCCGGGTCAGCATAATACCCAATTTACTGTGACAAAAAACACACACCTGAGATTGTTTTAAAATACCTTGCTGGCAGAGATGGGTGGGGGGGGGGCGCTGGCTGCGATTGGATCGGCTCATTAGCCCCTGGCTTAACTGGCCGAAAGAGAGGAAATATACACTGCTACCCTTTATTCACCCCCTGTACTGTATATGTATTTGCCCCTGATGTTCTATGAAAAGAAAACCATAGCTGGTGGGGGGGGGGGGTCTCACCGCCCCCAACAGATGGATTGGTGAGGACCTGGGGGGATCACAAGCCCCGCCCCCCCCCCCCCACGCGTTGAACTCTCGCTTGTTAACCAGAACATCTGCTGCATCTCGCCATCAGGAGATGTTGGAGACATTGGAGATGGGTGGGCCCCCCTGTTTGGAGCTAGGTGGGTGGGGGCGGGAGGGGGAGAGGTCAGGGGTCAAACTGCCCACACATTTTGGGAGTGGGGTTGCAGGGGAGGGGGTGTGCAACACTAAATCGTTCCCAGATGTGTTGCAGATGCATGTTACAGTCTGACCGCTGCTCAGTGTTACAGCCATCAGACATAACAGCGTTTCATATGCACCAGACATGCCTGCTAGATCTTTACAGGATATCTGCCGCCCCTGACCAAAGGGTGAAGGTAAAGGGGGCGGAGCTTCGATAGTGATAAGCTGGCAACAGACAGACAGCATCATCAAATGATCATCCCTGGCCAGGCCAGCTGTCCAATGGGGCGAGGTCTTCGGCGGACCTGTGTGAACGGGACCCGAGGGGCATCGAATGCTAAGGAGCCCCATTGCCCTGATGCCCTGTCTTACGCATGACAAAGGGGTCAGTTAGACCCCAGACCAGCGAGGCTGGGCCATGTCAAACCGTCTAAAGCAGTTTCCCAGTCCGGTCCCTGGAGACCCACAGTGTTTTTTCTTCCCCTACCAGAAGCTGGGAGGAAGCAAAATCATGGACTGTCTGTGGGTCCCTGAGGACCGGATTGGGAAACAGTGGTCTAAAACATCAGAACACTGGACTGCACTCCTAACAGTTCACAGAGGCCATGGACCTGCATGCAAATGCAGGAATAATGGGAAAGAAGTACCCAACTGGCCCACTTTCAAAGATCCAACTCAAGAAGAAGGGGGCTGACAAGCTCCCCCACCCCCTAGGATGCGATTAATATCTCAATGTCAAAGTGATGTATTAAATGTATTAAATGACTTGATAAAGTGTTCCGCAGTAGCAAATTATACGTCACACCAATAAACCCTCTCAGACTGAGTCGCTAAGGGCCCCTGGATTCTCAACCCCTCCTCCTGTCTCATGCTTTGCGTTGGTCTTTTGCCGGCCGTGCTACTCACCACTGAAGGAAAAGGCTTTTTAAAAATAGAATTAATTTGGGGAGGGGGGTGAGGACAGGCATTGAGGCTAACCCAGTTTCTAGACGAGGAAACAGATAGAGTCTGTGGAAAATGACTTGTATCAGAGCATCCCTGTACCTTTCTTCAGCATCATTGTTGCACCTCTGATCACTGCTACATTTGCTTTCGAGGAGGGTAAAAATTGCAGCTTTGACATCAGTGTGACTCCTGTGTGCTCAGGCCGGACCTAAATTCCTACGCCGGCTCTGTATTTCACAGATGTTTCAGCTCGGGGGAGATGGCTCACCTCGCTCCAGACCAGCATCGTCCCAAAGATGACCTGGAGGCCGTCGAAGAAATTGTCGCCAATGATGATGACAGTGGCGCCCCCTGTTGTCCACCCCTCGCTAGGGCTGATGGCTTTGATACAGGGTGCGGCTGCTTCCAGGCGCAGTCACATGGGGAGATGAAGGAAAAAAAGGGGAGAAAAAACATTTTTTCATGGTCCTGAAATATTGGCTTTTTGGAAATACGCATTTTTCATCAGACAGCGACGATATACATACCCTAACACACATCAGCGCTAATAAACACCGCGGAATCTGCAAATGAACCAGTCATACGCTAAACTCCACGATCACATCGTTTTTTTTTTGGCACCGTGCTCCGTTATGCATCTTATTCATGCAGCTCACAGTCCCGTCTCTGCGGTTGTCTGTTACCCGGACGATGGTCACCGTGGCGGCTAGCTGAGCCACATGCAGCGATACTCAAGCCTCCGATGTGATTTCCGTGCGGCAGAGCAAACAAATTTTCTAGGCGAGCCGCATTACCAACACCGTGGCGACGATTGGCCACAGATGTAGGTTAGAACTGAAAACAAGCCCATATACAAGTGTAAGTGTAGTCAGATATATTCTCAGGACATTCACATTTCAGGCACCTTTATATAAATTGACTTCCTATAGTCTTACTCATTGAAAAAGCTGGATAGTTCACCCTGTCCAGATGATTTGCATGGGGGGGGGGGGGGCGGGAGCTGTGGTGTTACCAGGATGCCATCGCATGCCCAGTAATCGCACGCAACATTTACAGCACGACGTGTTATTAAACTGACTGTAGGGAAAGTCAGAGCGTGTTCCATCGCCAGGGACTCCTGTTCCGGCCAGAGAATCACCATCGGCTCCTACTGTGTGGAACAGGCTATTAAGGAACACGAGTGTCAGACTGGGGAAGGGTGCTGAGGCGGTTCCAGGACCTGCCAGAGACTGTCTTGCAGTTTGAGCCCTTTGTCCCGATGGCACTGACTTTACAGAGATGCTAATTGGACTGATCAGACACACACGCACACACCCACACGCACGCACGCCGTTATTAAACACGATCCATCCCGAAGGATAGGGTCAGCGGCCGCTGATTGTTTTACGGGAGGCGTGTAAATGTCAGCCATGCCCCCACTCTCTCAGAAGCCAGTCGACCCCCCCACCCCCGAGTTCTCGATCAAAGGCCAGGCATCCTGGGAGACGTGGAGATAACGGCAAGCAGCCATTAATCTGACGCGTTAATTGGTTTAAATTTCATTCTCGGCGCTGAACTTTCGGCCTGGATTCTGATGGCTGGCTTCCAAAGGCACTCGGGTAGGTGGGGGGGGGGGGCTAATTATTTGAGTTCCAATTAGCTTAAAGTTTTGATGAAAAGTAAAGGGGAATTACAGTCTATAAAGGGTCAGACTGCTATAGCGTCAAAGCCTAACAGAGTGGGGGGGTGGGGGGGGCTCGGTGGGTGTCCACAGCTGGCACAGGGATGTGCCTCTGGCAGCAGATGGCGTGTGGGCGCGCGGGGCGGGGGAAATCTTGTACATGCTCCCTCACTCTGCTGGATGTGGTGCCCAGGAAGGGGGGTGGCATTCTGCGGTCTGAGGAACACCCCCCGGGCAGGAATGGGGCAACTCTATTACGACAGAGAGTCTGTTAAAAGTTAGAGGATCCATTGAAGGGGGGGGGGGATCCTTTCATACACCACCCATGATCTTGGCAGGTAGAGTAGACAGAATTATTACATATTTTACAGATATTATTAATGAATATATTATTTATAACATTTTATATTAATGAATTATCTCCCAGTGAAAGCCTGTCTGATGAAGTTGGACTCCCTGTGAAGGCTGTGTCTGATGATGGTAGACCCACTATGAAGGCTGTGTTTGATTAAGCTGGACTCCCTGTGAAGGCTGTGCCTAATAAAGCTGGACCCCTGTGAAGACTGTGTCTGATGAAGCTGGACTCCCTGCGAAGGCTGATGAAGCTGGTATCTCTGTGAAGGCTGCGTCTAATTACTCTGATAACTGTGTGAAGGCTGTGTCTGATGAAGCTGGTCTGTCTGTGAAGGCTGTATCTGATGAAGCTGGATTCCCTGTGAAGGCTGTATCTGATGAAGCTGGACTCCATGTGAAGGCTGTGCCCGATGAAGCTGGACTCCCTGTGAAGGCTGTATCTGATGACGCTGGACTCCCTGTGAAGGCTGTGCCTAATAAAGCTGGACCCCTGTGAAGGCTGTGTCTGATGAAGCCGGACTCATTGTGTAGGCTGTATCTGATGAAGCTGCACTCCCTGTGAAGGCTGTATCTGATGACGCTGGACTCCCTGTGAAGGCTGTATCTGATGAAGCTGGACTCCCTGTGAAGGCTGTATCTGATGACGCTGGACTCCCTGTGAAGACTGTGTTTGATGACGCTGGACTCCCTGTGAAGGCTGTGTCTGATGAAGCTGGACTCCCTGTGTAGGCTGTGTCTGATGAAGGTAGACCCCCCTGTGAAGGCTGTGTTTGATGAAGCTGGACTCCCTGTAAAGGCTGTGCCTAATAAAGCTGGACCCCTGTGAAGGCTGTATCTGATGACGCTGGACTTCCTGTGAAGGCTGTATCTGATGAAGCTGGACTACCTGTGAAGGCTGTATCTGATGACGCTGGACTCCCTGTGAAGGCTGTGTCTGATGAAGCTGGACTCCCTGTGAAGGCTGTGTCTCATGAAGGTAGACCCCCTATGAAGGCTGTGTGTGATGAAGCTGGACTCCCTGTAAAGGCTGTGCCTAATAAAGCTGGACCCCTGTGAAGGCTGTATCTGATGAAGCTGGACTCCCTGTGAAGGCTGTATCTGATGACGCTGGACTTCCTGTGAAGGCTGTATCTCATGAAGCTGGACTCCCTGTGAAGGCTGTATCTGATGACGCTGGACTCCCTGTGAAGGCTGTATCTCATGAAGCTGGACTCCCTGTGAAGGCTGTATCTGATGACGCTGGACTCCCTGTGAAGGCTGTGTCTCATGAAGGTAGACCCCCTATGAAGGCTGTGTTTGATGAAGCTGGACTCCCTGTAAAGGCTGTGCCTATTAAAGCTGGACCCCTGTGAAGGCTGTGTCTGATGAAGCTGGACTCACTGTGTAGGCTGTACCCAATGAAGGTGGACTCCCTGCGAAGGCTGATGAAGCTGGTATCTCTGTGAAGGCTATGTCTAATTACTCTGATGTGGTCGATGAAGGTTGTCTTTCTGTGAAGGGTGCCTGATGAAGCTGGACTCCCTGTGAAGGCTGTGTCTGATGAAGCTGGACTCCCCGTGAAGGCTGTGTCTGATGAAGCTGAACTCCCTGTGAAGGCTGTATATGATGAAGCTGGACTCCCTGTGAAGGCTGTGTCTGATGAAGCTGGACTCCCTGTGTAGGCTGTGTCTCATTAATGTTGCCCAAAACCTGAAGGTTTCTTTTTGATTCTGATGCAGATGCTTTGCTGGGCCAGGCTTTTAAAAAGACAGTCTCCCAGAACACAAATGAACATGCTCTAATATTCTTTCTTCCATAAATATTCGACATGTCAGACACACGCCGGTGTGTGGAATGAATGGGATCCGGTTCACCATTTCTGCAAACCGAGGATGTCTATTCCCAGTGTCTGCTGCTCCTTTTGTTGATCTCCTACTTTGGCGGGCCACAGGGGCGAAGCACAGCGCAATTTCCCAGCAAGAGAAACAAGGGAGGGTGAGCAAGATGAACTGGAGCAATCTGTGTCTGTAATCTTGGCGCGCTCAGCTTCTCTGTGGATTACCCAGATGGTGCAGCGTGAATCCATCTGATGGGATTAAACTTCGGTGCCTCCCTCCACGCCATCTGTTCCCCGGGCTGCCACGCGCACGGATGTCACTCTGCCCCTCCCGCTGCACCCTTCACCTTCCTGGGGAAGGGGGGGGCATCCATCTTGTCCTGCTTCGGGACACCTCCTTCCACCAACGCCTCCTCTGGTGTCCCTCCAAACCAAAGCGTGCTCACGATGAATGTCCTCCAATAGGAAGCTGCTTACCTTCTGAGTTGAATTTCCTCGAACAGGAAGCTGCCTACCTTTGGAGTGGGCATCGACTATCTGGGTGGGGGGATGGGGGAGCAGCTGGTAAAGGATTGACAGGTCTGGAGATGGCCCCACATTTACTTTGTGGTTCAGATGAAGGTCATAGGTAGAAGAGCCGACCCAACAGTCAATATCAGAAGCGGGTGACCAGGTTCTCTTAAATGTTATCCTTTATTTCACTTGCTATTTATCTCCGTCTCAAATCAAGTGATAGCACAATATTAGATTTGAATTGACGATATCAAATTTAAACCTCGATTTATAAAAAAAATATTGGCATGGATATAATGGAAAATATCGAGCACTGTGTATCTTAGCAGCAATGCAACGTGAACTCCTTCATCTGTGACGCCCAACCGAGACATGATGGACAAACTGTTTGTCATTGTTACGAGGTTAAGGCAGAATATCTGTTTACTTAGTAGAAGCTATTATCTAAAGCAATGAACGTTCTAAGAAAGCCAGTTCCTTGGGGGTTTAAGGGTCTGGCTCTGGGGTCCAACACTCAGGCTGACCCTGGGATTTGAACCAGCAACCTTCGGGTCACACACACAGCATCCTAACCCACTGTGCCACACACTGCCCCCACATTTGCTCTCTAAGTGCCCGATCGTCGGATTTGAAGGCACAGGAAATGAGCACATGAAGAATCAGTGAGATTAAATTTTCCAAGCTTCTGCTAAGGATTTCCTGCTCTCCAAAAAGATGTAGACTCTTTATTTCCCAGTTAATCTCTTTTAAAACACAATCAGAACCTAAGCTTCCCCAGAGAGACTCTTAAATCAAAATGAAAATATAAATGCAATGTACTTTTGTCATTTCATAGACCCAAGATAGGAAAATGAGAAGCTAATTGGATTTGCTTAACTCTGAAAATCAGTTTCTAAATTGCCGGCACACGTCCTTTAAAGAGCGTTAGCATGGATGCCACCCCCCCCGAGGAAACCAATGAACAAATTCAAAATCACCAAGCCACATGGGAAATAAGTTGTTGTCTTTCATATCCTATGAGGAGAGGAGGCCACTACACATGGAATGGAAGGCACGCCCTCTAAAGCGCCCCCTACTGGGTGACACCAGTAAGCAGCTGTTTGCTCAAAAGCCGTCCACTGTGGCACATCAAGGCGCATTTTAACGATGTAGACACTGTACACTTAGACCACGCCCCAAATCAAAGATGAGATTACACGAGCGCGAGCTTTTCTGGAAAAGACCTGTGACAGCACACATCCAGATTCGGGTGGAGTGGTGGTGGGGCTCTCCTAGCCGATGGTGGGACGGGTGTGGTCAGGAGAACAGAGGAGCTCTCTGGGGTGTGAGAAATCCAGGCTGAGCCCAGATACGGTCAATCGTTCACAAAGGGAACAGCTTCATCACCCATCAAACCCCCCACCCCCCCCCCCCCACGAGGCCCAGGCTGGGCGGAGAGGCAGGTCACCGCATTAATTAGATGGAGTCTTTTGTTGTAACAGATGGCGGAGAGGCATGGGGTGGGGTCTTTCAGGGCCAGGGCACCAGCTTAGACAGACACGGGCAGTGTCTCCGCCCCGTCGGCCATCAGCCCACCGCTTGGTGGTCCTAGCCTGGTCTAGTCAGCGGGTGCCGAAGTACCACAGTGCGAAGGCTAACGATGCCCGATACTGGGACTTCCCCCGGGGGGGGTAGGTTGGGGTCCGGAGGGTGGGGGTTGACAAATAAACCCACTCAGCCATTTAAGAGAGCATTATCTCAGGGTGGTGACCAACCCGGCCATCTCTCTCTCCCTCCGCTGTGGTCCGGCATCAGGCGGCTCTGTTTGTCAATGCGACAAAGTGTACAGATTCTGGAGCAGCAGCCGGGGGCTTTCGACTGAGCCCCGGACACACCTGGCAGGGAAGGGGGGCAATTGAAGACCTTCCAAAAATCTCCCACGTCGGAAGCTTCCAGCCAGGGATGTGGAAATGGGCTGCTTTCATTAACAAGTGAGGTTATGTAATAAAAAAAGGCAGCATTGTAGGTGACCACTTACATGCCTGAAGAACACAGAGATGGGACGGTATCTCCAAGCTGGACCAGAAGAAGAGTGCTTTATTATCTAGCTGAGGTCAGGAGGTCCTGACATTCGCTGTTGCTCTGTTGTGGTCATTAGTGTCATTGCAGTTGAGGTCAACCCAGAGGTCTATTTTAACATTGTGAGCCACTCAAGAACATAGGGATGCATGTAGGCACTGGCTGGAGAACAGATTAGATTCAGGAAATCCACTGTGGAGTTATATATTAAATAATGTCAGCATTGTAATGTTCTCCCAACTGAGAGAACTCAGCTCCAGTGGCTAGCTAGCTAATTAGCTATTTACAATTGTAGTGGAGATTAATGGGACACGTTCGTTTTGAAACGTGCCCTCCTCAGACGGGAGATCACGTGCTTACCGTGTTCCAGGAAGGAGGGCGTCCCCTCCGAGGCGTCGAGCCTGCGGGCCCGCCGGCCGTGCTTGGAGTTGTTGTGCACGAACATGTTGTCGGACACGGAGAGGACGTGGCCGTCCACACTGACTGTCGTGGAGACCACCACCTGCAGGGAAGACAGACAAGGCAGCTTCACTTCACTGCATGGGGGTGATGTTGTGCTGCTAGTGAATGCGGGGTCAAACCTGGACGTGATGCCTAGTAAACATACAGCCTGTGTTCTCTGTGTGTTTCTGTGTGTTTGACTGTTTTAGAAGGTTCCGGACCATCCTGAGCTGGCATGTGTGTGTGTGTATGTATGTGTTCGCCTGGTCTATATGAATATAGTAGCGGTTAATATTTTCTTTCCAGTGGGAAATACACATTCTGTCCCAGTCTACTATGAATACATATACAATAACAGTCTCACACAGATGTATACATGCACATTACTATTTAATGTGACTAAATTCAGCGCCGGTAAGGATTCTGTGCATCTGGGAATGCACTGCAGTGCCTTGAGTACTATTGTGTTTGGATTAGTGATACAGCCCCCC
>JAAGVU020000047.1:5409941-5424583 GCA_011763525.2 Mormyrus iriodes
CAGACTTGAGAGCCTGTTGTCCAAATTGCTGGAGGGCCTCAAGAGGTTACCACCCCTTAAGAAAGGATGTGCTTGAACCCGATTTGGCAAACGGCATCTCCGCTCTCCAAGGGACAGACACTCTCCCTGCCTCCTTTTCCTCTTGGTTTTCTCTCACTCTTTCTCTCTCTGGCTCTATTTCAGAGCTTTCTTTTTTCCATGAAATTGCTTCTTTCTGATGGGTGTCACATACATCGAGTTTTCGCACAGGACAGGGCAGCACACAGACACAGACACACACACTGGTGTTCGTCAAGATGCACTGACAATGTAATTTAGCTGTCTACTGCATGATAGCTGCCAAATAATTTAGGAAGGCAGAATTTTCATTCTAGTATATCAGGCAAGATCATCAAATATCTGAAAATCTCTCCTTAGATTTATTAGTATCAGCAAGTTTTAACTGACATAAAATAAGTTATTAATATGTAATTTTGGTGAATTCCTGAACCACAGAACAAGCTGTCAGACAGACTTTATAGCCCCGGTAAGGAAGAAACAAAGATTTACTGCGGATCATACAGATTCTGGTGGACCTTTAAATGAATGTCCCTACTCACAATAAACAGGTCAAAATAATCAATTTGAAAATTGTAAAAAATCAAAGTCAGGCTTGCTGTTAATGCTGAAGTGCGAACCTCCTGTTTTTTCTTTGAGAGGAGGAAAGGCATGCAGGGATGTTCCATCGAAAAAAAGGAAAAAAAATACAAGGACGGCCCCAAAGATGGTGCAGAGTGCAACTCAGCGCTGGGGCAAGGTGTGCGGGTATAATTCAAAAATATTATTTGGACGTATCACTTCCTGTCTGGAATGGCCCAATTAAGATCCATCGGAGAGCGGAGGGCTGGGAGATAACGTGGTGTTTTCCTGAGAACGGTTAACAAGCCCGGCTGTCTGGAGACACTCTCATTACATAGTTAGCATGACGCCAGCAAGCGGCCTACATCCAGCGCGTTTCGGTGACATACAACAAGGGGAGGGACTGTCCCTTTAAGAGCTCCTTAATCTAAATGGCAGGCGGTGTATTGTTGTTTTGAGGCGTATTTGATACGGCACATCTGAGGAGCTGTTAAAGGATGGGACTATGTGAATCCAGGCAGGACGGCCATGATTCCTGTGGGGTAAGTTATGGCATGAGCTTTAAGACAGAGGAACCGTGTTTGTGCAGAGGTTTCAAGGCCCAAGGGGTCACGGTCTAGGGGCAGATCGGGGTCCAGGTCTCACGTTTCTCCAAAGGAAGTGATGGTTTATTTAAACTGGCCTGTGCACATTCCTGCAGGCCGAGAGACACACATACACAGTCCGAAATGGCAGGGTGATACCGCCCCAGAAGCAGCCCCGTCAGCTCGTGACACAAGCACACATGGAAGCAACTGTGTGGGCTGTCAAGGTGTCACTACACAGGAAGTGGGGCCACCGTGTGGGAGGTGGAGTCACTGTTTGGTGGGCGGGGTCAAAGCAAGATGGGCGGAGTCTGGGGAGAATGGGTGGAGTCACTACATGAAAGGTCAGGATGCTGGGTCACGATGTTGCAAGCAGGGTCAGTTTGCAACAGGCAGAGTCCAGATAATGTATGCGGAGAGACTGCATTGGAGGCAGGGTTACTGTGAAAAACACATATTCACTGTGTGGTGGGCGGAGCCAGTGTAAGGTGGGTGGAGTTACTGCCCTGAGTTTCCTTATAAAGTGAATCCGACACTTGTGTAACAATGGCGTTGACGGCGTGCAGTAAGCACAGGAGGGACGAGATGAGGGAAAAAGGGGGACAGAGGAAAGAGTAGTGGGACCAGAGAGGAAACAGCTAAAAATGAGAGTAGACTCACACTGCATCAGCAGCCACATGTAAGACAAGTAACCAAGTAGTATTTGGACTTTTAACTGTAAATCCTGGAGACCCGCATCTTTCTGTGTGCAAAGCAGCAGATTTTGGGGGAATTTTATTTTAAAAAGGCAGTACTTGACAAAGGCGCCCGACTCTCAAGCTCTCCTCTGTCAGCATGCTGATTTTCCTTTGGCGGGGGGCAATGCCTGTACCTGGAACCGGCGCATGTCCCGTGGGTTCCCCGCGTTCTTCAGACAGTTCTGGTTGCATTTCAGGAAGAACTTCAGGAAGAACCTGTAAAAAGAAGAGAGGTGAGTGTAAGGAGTGAGTTTCCACGGAGACACAGTTCAATCACATCCAGTCACTGGGGGCGATGGGATGCGGTAACCTTGGAGACCAGTTCTTCTCCGATGTGGAATCTAACTCGTCACCATAAACCAGACCACCCAAGTGGCTGCGGTTGGAGCCACGCTACCCTGGACAGAAGCATCGTCCACACAGCCCACCCAATAGCAGTTAAATGTCACTGTAGACGCTCCTGCTCACTTGCTCTGAGGCCTGTGACGCGTCAGTCATCCCTGGACTGACAGGGGTCCTCTGGCTGTCAGTGGCTCAGCATTTAGCGACTGGCAACTGGACACCCAGGATTGTAACCCGAATAAAACACATACACACACACACACGTTTTTGTATTCAAATCTTTGTGAGGACTCATTTCTATGGGCATAACCCTAATCCCAACAATGACAACCTTAACCCCTACCCAACACTAACCTTAACCATAAGTAACCAAACAAAATACAAGACTTTTGGCAATTTTAGTTTTTTGATTGCAGTCACAGATTTTTATAAAATTGAGTTTCCCCTTGTGGGACTGAAAAACTGGTCCCCACAACGTCAAAATAACAGGTTTTCATCATATTGTGGGAACATTTGGTCTCCACAATGCAATATATACATAACCCCCCCACACACACACACTATAATTCATACCTCAGTCCTCACTGTCACACACACATACGGCAAACTCTCACGCAGACAGTTCCCTCTCTCTCTCTCTCTGTCTCTCTCTTACACTCAGCCTGCAGAGGTACTATCACTGCTGATTACACTGAGGCCGAAACACACTGAAACGTCTCCAAACAGGAGAAGACCTGCGTCCCCCACTGCAATCAGACCCCCGTAATCCAGAATTTTAGGATTAACCCCCCCAGCCCCCAGAGTAATGTCTGTCAGCACTGCTTAGAGAGTCCTTCTTCCTGTTATTCCCATGGATGGGGGAGATCGAAGCACAGCTCTGTTTTTGTGCTCCTGACTCGGCACCCTGTTCTTTCCATTGCATGTCTGAAAGTTTTAATATAACCAGACTTGGTTTCTACATTCTTCCATCAGGCTAAAATGCTGCTGCGCCAACAGGGGGCGTTAGCTGGCCCTCGGTCAGCCACCCAGGCAAACACACGGGTCAGGTGACAAAGGGGGCCGTGTCTGGGTGCTGGCCCATCTTCCCCACTCCCGGAGCCCATAATCGCCTCCTAACCCGCCCGCGTGTGCGTCTGTGTGTAAACGTCCTCATCCTCCATTCCACCTCAGCCCCAGCCAATCAGAGTAGAGCATCAACAAACATAAACGTCAGATTCGGTGTATAATATAAAAAAACAACATGCTCACACACACCCCCAGAACCCCGCCGCCCCGCTTGGCTCCTGGTGAGTGATAGTAACTGACAAGCTCCCTCAAACAGCCTCAAAAAGGAAAACAGGAATAAATAAGTAGACAGAGAAATAAATAGCAGGAGGTCTGTACAGGGCAATGGAGGTGAGAATCGCTGGGATAAAGTAATACAGTGCTTTTTATGCAGCAGGCGGCTGGTGGTGACAGCGCCATCACCTGGCCTGGCCCCGGCATCGCCGCTCATCCCCCTCTGCGGCTTTTCATTACCGTGTGGATACACCCCCCCCAGCTACCTCTCCTCTGTGGTGGCCGGAACCTGTGGCTCTTCCCATTGTCGTGACGACACATGGCCATTGGAGTCGCCGTGGCGACGGCTGGGCGGCGCATCCTCCGCACCCGCTTGGGGGAAAGCCCTCCTTCATTGCCGGCCTCCTTCTTTCATTCTAGCCTGTGCTCTCCTTAATTACTCCTCAGCGGAGATATGCGGGGTCACCTTCTGACCCCGGACGGATTGACTTAACGTAGACTTCGGCACGGATTGTTACGGTTTCAGAACGGAATGTAAAGCTCCCCGGAACATCATGGGGAGCTCTCCCCATCCTCCCCCGCAGCAGATTCTGGATCGCTCTGGGAACCGCATCTCCACACATCCAGAGCTAATGAAGGAGACTGGCCCTTTGCCGGGAGGGGGGGGGGGTGAATGCAGATGGATACCACAGGCAGCGCACTACCCTGATACCCTGTTCCCCTCCTTTGCCCCACCCATCCCTCTCTTTCCCCATTGCCTTTGCCCTGCCTTCTCCATCCATTCCTATCCCTCTCTGTCTCCTTCTCCTTTCACCTACTCTTCCCCTTCCTGATTTGCCCAACCCCCTTTTCCCTCTTCCTTTGCCCCACTCTTCCTTCCTTTGCCACACCCCTTTCCTCCCCTCCCTGTCCCCTCCTCTTATTTACAGAAGAGTGAGAAGCCCCTCCATGCTGCAGGATAACCCTCGCAGGTACGAGCTTCCGAATCCTCCCCAAAACCGAGCCATCACACCCCCTGCCAGAGCAGGACGGGTCTGCAAACGAGCCTGTAGAGATGTCAGTGGTACTCTTGTTAATATCGTGCCGTTTCCGCGCCCAGCAGTGCCATGACTGCGCTCGATGTCGTACCGTTAGTGTGACGCCCGCGGCACGCTGCCTGGGTGCAGCACCTCCTACTACAAAAGGCTCCTCCGGAGGTCACAGTCGACAGGGAGCTGATGGCTGCAGAACAAGCCAACAAGCCGGATTACGGTAGCGTGAAGCGTTAAGGGCCTGACAATTAGAGAAGATCGTTAACAGTCGCCGGATAAAAATTGGAGGGATTAGGGTTACCGAAGACTAGGAACTGCAGAAGTGGATCTCGGACTAGGAACTGCGAGTCGGGTATCAGACTAGGAGCAGGAAAGCTGGATTTCAGAATAGGCAGCCTACCGGAATTCTGACTGGGAAAACTCATACCAGAGCCCCCCCCCCCCCCCCGCCTCCACACACACACATAAGCTCATCAGATTGAGAGATGCATGACCGACAAAGCCTAAGGAGATTCAATTAAAAATAACTCCAAGGCATCACAGCGGCGCCCCCCACTGGCTCCAAGATGACCCTGCATGGAGGATCGTTTATAATTGTTTCGGTGCTCACGGCGCTGCTGGGATTCAGCGGTTATCAGTTTCTTATGTAATGAGAGCGGGAGTAGCCAAGGATCAAGCCCTTATCCTTTTAATAACATGGGCTTGCCTAACCTGCCAAAGGAGGGGAGATTTAATCTTTTATCCAAAGCCATTTATACAGTTTTGCCTACTTGGAGAGCAGGGCTTTGCTCAAGGGTAACACAGCCCAGCATTCGAACCCGGAACCTACGGATCATGTGGATGAGTGTGTTGCCACAAGGGTGCCCGCTCTGACTGATAAAAAAAAATCACTGAAGTAGTTCCCCCCCCCTTAGCACTACGAGTGGATCTGGCCGTATTCTGAAAGCAGCGGTCCAGCCTAACACGTGTGTGTTTACACACGATAACAGGCTCACCTGTTTACTAGCACGTGCCTCTTCATAGCACTGAGTCCCACGCATATTCACCCCCCACCCCCTGCCACTGTTTCTCACCACCCTGCTGGAGCAGGTCGGATCGACCACGGCCTCGCAAATTAGCATTTTCTAACGAGGGGAGCGACGGTGTCAGCGAGAGTGCAGGACTGGTTTCTTGGTGGTGGTGGTGGTGGGGGGGGGGTAATCTAATTCTGCTACTTAATGCAAAGCAGTGCCATTACTGCCTTTGCCATCTACATGTATGGTGATACCTGAGCCATCAGTAAATGACACAGAGTGAACAGTACAGGTCATAAATTATTCAGGCACCGAGACGGCAATTATGGCACTGAGCACAACCAACATTAATATTTTATGAAGGCTAACGCAGCCCTCAGAATGAATCGGGGGGCGGGGGGTGGGGGGCGGGTATGGTGGTTCGCTCGCCGGGCCGCTATCACTCGCCGTCCTCATTCTCAGCATCCTCCTCTTTCCCTCCGTGCAACTTTTCAAGCTATCTTGCTGATCTGTACTTTTTTCCCTCCTCTCTTCCACTGTCACTCCTTCCCATTCCTCACATTTGCACTTGATGCTTCCCTCTCCCCCCCTTCCCCTTTCATTGGCTCGTACGTCGTGGACCCCGTCGCTATCGCCCGCCTGCCTGTCACCATACCCTCCCCGTCTATTTGTTCGCCTGCATTATGCATTAACCAGCATCTAATCAAAAAACAGGCGATCGTTAGGAGGTGTGTACAGACCAGGCAATAAAAAAACACCTTTTTTACCTCCTGAAATGTCACAGGCGCACGGTGAGCCCCTCATCGGGGTGTTTGTACGTGCTGCGCACCGTGTTTTCATGTTGGGAGAGAAGCTTTAGTGCCTTTATGTAGTGTGTTCAGATCCCAGTCTGCTGAACGGTCTTCAAGGAGCCGACCCCGGGGGTTGTGAGGGGGGAAGTGAAAGCAGAGTGTCGCCTTGGGACAGGGGGGCGGGTGACTTAGATGGTGGGTGGGGTAATAGAATAAGAACTGGGGGCAGGTGTGGCTGCAAATGTAGGGCAACTCGGGAGATGCTCACCGCACGGGGCTGGGTCTAGTAAACATGATAATTATGCACTGGGGAACGGCTTAGTGAAGCACGGCAGAGATACCCAACGTTGAGAAAGCACTGTTTCAGTCTGCCATTATTAAAAAGCAGCCGGTGTGATGGAAAGGAGAGATACCATGTTCGATCGGACATTCAATTGAATATCCGCCTCAAAAGAAACATTATTTGCCATTTGCACAAGTACACTAGGATGCTTCTTTTCATATCCCATCATGCTCACACACATATACAGAGATGAGAGTGAAGCTTGGGGTCTGAGTGCAGGTTCAGCCATTTATCCAGCATCCATGAAGAATTTCAAGGGGTTTGCTCAAGGGACTAACAGCCACGTGACTCTTCTGCTAAGGCTGCGATTCAAACCGGCGACCTTCTGATCAGAGGCTTAGCCCTCCAAGCCACACGTCACGCCCCAATGCAGAGCGAAAGCTTACGAGGAAGGAATCGGCTCTCTGGGCCTGTTTATCTCTCAGACGGGCCTGTTCCCGGACAGTACCCCAGAAGTTGGGACGCGGGAGATCTCCAGCTCGCTACGAGATCGACTATGTTCCACTCCCACCTCCCCACGTGTGGCACCCCATCTGTACGGAGTCACCACCTCCGCCTCCTTCACTCTCCACCATCACATCTTCCTTATCGGCTGGCAGCTTCCGGATTTTTAGGGGAGACGCGATTCCATTGGGCGGGATGGCCTCTCGTTCTGGTGCTGGCGTGCTCGTTAGGCTCTGGCACCCACCCCAACCAGGTGGCGTTCAGCTTGGTCACATCTATGTGTTCACACCCAGCCCCGAAAAATCAAGCCAGCGCTCAACTAACCCCCCTTGCGAAAGGACTTGTGGGGAACATTACCGCAATATAACTAGCGAAGAACATTACCACCATACTTATTAAAGTTTATATGCATTTTAGCCCCATTACTAACGAGGGTGGTTACTTTATGGAGGTCTTAGCACCAGTTCTGTCAGTACTCATTATTCCGGATTATTCCACAGTATTTTACTAGCGCCAGGCGCTGAAGCAGCAGTACCAGTGCATACTATAAAACAAATAGTATAATGAATGCCCACAACTGGCATCTGTCTAAGGTGTTATCCTGGTTACTGAGGTTCCCTGCTACCCTGTACCGGTGGTGGATAAATGGATGGATGGATGGATGGATGGTTGGATGGATGGATGGATACCACATGCAGTGCGCTACCCTGATACCCTGTTCCCCTCCTTTGCCCCACCCATCCCTCTCTTTCCCCATTGCCTTTGCCCGACCTTCTCCATCCATTCCTATCCCTCTCTTACACCTCCTAAATTAATAGCACATTCTAATAAATAAAATGTAACGTATTTTCATCGTTCTACAAAACAGTAGCACCTGGTACAGCCTCAAAATACAGCTCCATTTATTAGTTCTTATATATATATATATATATATATGTTTTTTTGTATACGTATAAAATTAATTGTACATTATGATTATCCATCCCATCCCGGGCATCCCCTGCCTCATGCCCCGGTGCATTCTGGGATAGGCTCCAGGCTCACCGCGACCCCGTACTGGATACGTCATTATGGGAAATGGATGGATGTGGTAGTATTTTAGTTTTATTGTTATACAGCGAGGTCGGGTACGACCTCGAGCTGCAGCTCCGCTTAGCTGCTCTCAAAGGGCGAGAGAGAGGGAGAGAGAGAGAGAGAGAGAGAGAGAGAGACATCGTTCCCGGTGTCATTAGTCCGAGTGGGTGTGGCCTGGGAGGTTAGCCGCATGCCAGATCACAGCATGGCCCGACTGGCCAGAGCATGAGCTCATCATGGGCAACGATGGCCGTCTGGCAGCATGTGTGCCCAGCCTGCAGATAGGGATGACGCCATGTACGATGCCCATATGCATGGGTACGCAGGCCACAGCCCAGCGGCGCTCCCAAAGAGAACAAGGCCAGATCAAGACCTCACTCTGGAAGAGACACTGACACACTCTGAACTGTCAGGCTATTATTATTATTATTATTATTTTTATTATCATCATCCATTCTTAATCCACAACCACTTATGAAGTACCAGGACACAATGTGCCTAGAGTCAGGGCACAGGACAGGGGACACCTTGGATGGGGTGCCAGTTCCTCTGATTATTATTATTATTATTATTATTATTATTAATAATAATATTATTATTAGCGTTACCATTAGCAGTAATCATACGGTAACAGCAGTAGTTATTAACTTTTATCCAAAACGGATTTAAAGAGGTTTCGTTCAGCTGGTTTCTTCCAGAACAATTCAAGTACCAACTGTTCCTGGGTCTCAAAGTGGTGACCTTCATATGTGTGACCTCAATGGAGCCGTGAGAACATGTAAAAAATGTTAAATCATTTCTGCAGGATGGCCGATGTGAGCTGAGTCGAGTCAGAATCAGCAGGGGGGCGTTACAGTGAAAATCCCAGAGGGTGCGGGAGGGGAAGATCGTGTAGGGTCAGTCTGATCTCCTTGCAGTGTGAATGGTGACATAGGACTGGTACCCCACAGCATGCACACCGCACTGACTGTACAGACTGAGATTTCACTCTGGAAGAAATACTAGCTAGTTAAAGCAACAAAAAGCGCGCACACACACATACACACACATTTGTATTCATATCCCAACAATGACAACCTTAACCCTTACCCAGCCCTAACCTTAACCATAAGTAACCAACCAAATAATCAACCGTAATTCTGTTCCCCAAAGAGTCAAAATAAGACCTTTTTAGCACATTATGCGGACACTTGGTCCCCATGATGTAATATAGACATACCCCCCCGCCCCACACACACACACACACACATTATGACCCACACGTCTGTGCGATTCTCAAACCAGCTCTTTTTCCCAGAAGGATTCTGGGAAGTGATTCTTGGAAGGGCTTTCCTTTTAAAGACCCGTGGAGAAAATAAAGCAAGCCAAGGGGAACACAAAGAGAGAGAGAGAGAGAGAGATGAAGCGGTTTGACTACCCTCTTTTATATTTTAGAAGCCAAAGGCAAACATGTCAATAATTCATGAATGAGAGATTGATTTTTCCATTTTTTTTGGGTGGTAGGGCCTAGATCAGGCTAGCGGGGCTGGCAGACAGGGAAATCATTAGCCCTAAGTGTTGTTGTTTGAATGCATCATGGAGGTCTCTCTCCCTGACTTAGCTTCTCTCGTCAGTACAGCTTGGCTGATTCATTCTCTAGAAGAGTAGTGTAGTGGGGTAGGTGGGAGGGGGAAGCAGATTTACTACTTTTTATTTCTCTCCATATTCTGTCAGCGTGTATTTTTTAATGTACCAGGAGCCTGGGTTATTTGAACTAGGAGCTGTAACGGTAACAGAAGGAGGTTCATGCTGGATAATGGCTGTGTTGTCAGGTAAAGTCAGACTGGTTCTCCTTTAGATTTAGATTTCTCTCTGTGATCGGAGGGGGGGGCATGCCACAGGGGTGCTGTAACCGTGGCCCAGTAGGACTTATCCGTTGACACGTTGAGAAATGGATATCCCACAGACGCACGTGCTGACACCGGGAGCACCACAGAGACCGTATAGCATGAGTATGTAGCATCACGGCACATCACACATAGGTGAACACCAACGAGGCCTAACAGCCTCTCAGTTTAGGCCCACTGTCCGTCTTACACTGCATCTCTGTTAGGCTTCAGTTTATGCACCATAATCTGTCCTCAGCCTTAGGTCAACGTGTCTGAATTGTCCGAATAATGATAGAGGATCTACATCTAAAAACATAGAATCAAAAACGGTGGCGATATTCAGTGGTTAATCCATCTTATAGCTGGGGTCGTGGATGGAACTGGAACCTATTTCGGGCAGCACAGGGCAGGGCAAGTCCCTGTAAGGGGAACTGCATACTCAGGACAGGAATCGAGCCCACAACACCCGGGACAGGTCATGCTACAGCGCTAACTGCTAATCCACCGTGCCTCCCAAAATACCGAACAGGTGTTCACAGTCATTCGTTAATGGGCCTCAGCGCACCAGCCCCGATGTTTGATGCTTCCCTGCCGTTCTCACATTCCCCCGCGCAGCTGCACAGCTGGGCTGCATAGCCACGGTGAGCGACGCTCATTCGCCACGGATGGCCACTAAAGCCAACCCTGGACCTGACGCTTAATTAGCACCCGGAGATTAGCGAGCGGCCGGCAAAGAAAGCCCCCCATTATTCTTTCGGATTACGGGAACGCCATTATTCCTGCATCCCCTACACCTTTTCATTTACGCCTTGAGTAATTACCGATTGGAACCACAATTACCGGATGGCGGGGCCCGGCTTTCAATATTAGCTTCGTGTTCGTGTTGCTGTGAAATGTAAATAAAGCATTTTCCACATGGGGAAAATGACTCAAACGATTAATTTTTAAAAGTAAATATGTGGTAGGGGTTCTCAATTCCTGTACCGAGAATGGGAAACATATGTGTGCGATTCAAGACGGATAATATTTCCATTATATTTAGAATGCAACATTGAATTGTTAAGTGCTCAAAAAGATGACAGCGTTTATATAAAGGCCGCGTCCCATTTCCTTTATATTTATTAGTTACGTGAGCCGTACTGACGTGGCTCTGTGGCAAAGGGCAGCTGAGGATCTCTCGCAATATCAAACACAAGAGCCTTCGCCCACCCATGAGAACTGCCAACAAAGTTCCCAGCAGGCACTGGGGCCATATGGGCGAGAGAGGAGAAGGGGAGTCCATCAGTGGGATGCCTCAGGTCCCAAAGAAGCCCTGAGGGAGAGAACATCGAACATCTCCAGCAGCAGGAAGATTCTTTGGCGGAACGGCGAGGTGCTGGTCTCTCGGCCAAACATGAGGGTTCATCTGTCAGCTTTTGAGGAAGGGCCAGAACAGCAAACTTCACTCTTTAAAAATGGGGTCAATCTGTCCATATCTTTGTAAGATTTTCATTTTGCTTTGGGACAACTATGTTGGGGATGGCGCTATATTAATAACGGAACTAAATCGTCTCAAACCTAACCCACAGACTTAACATCGATGCCAATGGAGACCTCAGCCACTCAGACAGACCGTAGCTACTCTATGATTAACCCAGGGACAATCCTGGGAAGACCTCAGCCACTGTACACCCACATCGTAACTGAGCTAGAAGCCAGCCAAGCACGTGAGGGTGAACCAGAGAGAACAAGTCCATGAAGGGAAACAGCATATCAATTATCATACATAGTGGGAGTGACCATCACATTCCAAGCAGAAAACCTGGGGCCACTTTAAGACGTATGGCACTGAGTAAAGAGCAGTCAGCAGATGAATAGATCATGATGAGCTATCTATGAGCAACCATCTACCTACATTTATTACAATTGTGACGGTATGTTGTTCTTTGGGTTAGGAAGCCATACTTGTAATCAAAATGTTGTTGGTTCGAATCCCATGGTCGGTAGAGTGATGTCGCCCTTGAGCAAGGACTTTTGCATGCAACTGCTGCAGGGATTGGCCAACCCTGCTCACTCATGCAGGGTTTGGATAGTGTCTCCTAAATAAAGGTGAAAATAACATTTTACAGTCAAGTCTATGTATGGACATTGAGAAGAAATGTACTGGGACTCTGACCTCTGCATGTGTAAAGGGGGGGAGAGTGGGGGCACAAGTCTGTGTGTTGGGGGCATTATGAAGCCTACTGGGACTCCCTGCACCCCCCTGCATCTGCATACTCCAAGGCTGAAATATTCCCCACGGGACAGTAGGGAACAAAGAAAAATAGAGAGAGAGAGGGAGAGAGAGAGGGAGAGAGAGAGGGAGAAAGAGAGAGAGAGAGCCCTCCCCAGCACCATGCCCATCCTGACCCAGAAAAAGCAAGGTAACCCACATTATGACCTCCATCCCTACACTGTACATCGGGGCCGTGGTCACGTCAATCAGGAGGTGGGCCTTACCGCTAACGGCATCGCTAAGAAAGCTAAAATCAGAAGTAAAAACACAAGTAACACATAATTAAGAAAAAATAAATACAACTGGCAATAACGGGGGAAATTATACCAAGGGATCTGACTTTGTTGAAAGTATAAATCATGTGTGTTTAATCGCAGTGAATGGAGAGCTCATATCACCCACATTATACAATGAAAATAAAGAGGATTAACATAAAGAGTTAATTAGTTTCGGGCCGCATTGAAAAGGCGCGTTGGTGGAGCAGCGCCTGGACCCTGGTCCCCCCCCAACTTTCCCCGCCTTTTCTTCGGCATATAGAGGGTGGGGAACAAAGATATCCCCCCCCCAACCCCCAAGGTACTGCTATTGTTTATCTCCAGGCGTCTGTCATATTTATCTTGCTGAAGAATGGGCCCGGCAATGCAAATGGCGCCGTGAACAAAGGAGCCGCATTGAGGTGCTAATTTGGATCATAAACTGTGCGACTGCCCCCCCCCCCCAGCTGAGCCCACCCCCCCGGCGCTATCAGGCAAATGCAAAGTGCCCGTTTCCATCAGATCGTTGATGTCTGGGAGGGGGGGTTGGAGGAATGAAACAAAACGGCAGGAGGGGTGGGAATGCAGCACAGATAGGGGGCGCTGTGAGTGGAAGCTGTGAGGCGGGAAGGGGGGGGCAGTATCACCCCCCAGGGGACAGATTCCAGCTTTCTTAAAAAAAAATACAGAACACGTGCGCAAGGACAAAAAAGCGTGGGAACTTTTAACAGTGCACCGAAGTGATGTGGGAAAAAGAGCACTGCAGTTCAGAGCCCCCGCCCCATCTCGGGTGGGTATGTGGGCGGGGCTCCATGTCCTGGGGGCGGGCTTGCTACACGCTCTCTTGTCCTGTTTATGTTGCAAGGGACTGGAAGTGGAGGGGGGGGTCCCTGGGAAGCTGGCGGGACTCAATCCCAGCCAATCAGATGCAGCCGAGCCATGATAACCGAGCTGGGATTGGATCACCCTTAAAAAAAATGATCCAAAAATAAATAAATCCAATACATCCACGCAAACGCCGGCAGGACAATTCGCTCCACAGCTGCATTCGCTGATGAGAAATAAAACAGACCCATTGTATTAGTCTCTTTACTCATATCACTGTCCGCTTTTCCCCTAGACTGTCATTCGATTCTATCACCCCATGAAGAAGGAGCCTCACTTCGGCTCAGTAAGCTCCTTCCCGTGGCCCCTGTGAGATTTTCAGCCCTGTGTCCTGTACTAATGGCGTGGGACGAGCCCCAGGTAGGATTTCCCGAAAAACAAAAGCAACAAAAAATGAAGAAATGAGTCACAGGCAGGGGATCCTGCATATGACAGCAGGGGTGTTTACACTCAGAGGAGGAAGGGCGGCCAAGCCGAAAGTTACCCATGGACAACACTAGGCGGCATTCCAGAGCGATAAACAGCAACTATCTGAGGATCCACCTGGATTGTTACATTTATTTATTTAGCAGATGGTTTTATACAAACCAATGTACATTTGAGAAAGCAGGGTCAGCCAGTCCCTGGATCACTGGATCAATTGTGGGTTAAGGGCCTTGCTCAACAATGAAGTCACTCTGCCACCCCTGGGATTCAAACCTGTGACCTTCTGATCACAGGCACGGAGACTTGCCGAACCACACGCCACCCCGTTCGGATTACGCTTGGACAGCTATAGCTGCAGGTGCGGGGATGTTCATGTGTTAAAAATAAATAAAAAATCAGTAATGGCCTGGATGCCTTAACGTGTAGGCGAGCACTGGGGTCACAGAGTGTCACCTCCCTCTGAATGATCCCCGACCGTCCGTAACCACGGAGACTGGCAGCAACAGGTACTTGTATCTGTTTTTCGCTAAGGATGGCATAACGATGGGAATGGCCCCCATAATGACACCTCTGAGCATGTGCAGCAAGCAGGGACGCCCGTGTCTCCCTACCCCCCGTGTGCCAGCCCCCCGCCCCCCACGGCCCCCCCGCCCCCCCCCACCCCCCCCCAGTACCCCCCACCACTAGCTCATAGCCCTCT
>JAAGVU020000047.1:5424683-5455124 GCA_011763525.2 Mormyrus iriodes
CGCAAGGGGGGGCGCCCGTGTCTCCCTCCCCCTCTTCTGAATGCCCCCCCCCCCCCCGCCCCCCACAACAGGCCGTGACACTGCCATACCGCCTCATGTCTATTTAAAGTCCTATATTTTATTTAGTCGCAACATCTCATTGCAATGAAAAATTCATCGCAGCGTGCACTCCCTGCCTAATCGCAGCTGTGTCCTGTATGTTTCAGCTGTCGTTAAATATTTCTCAGAATAAATGGAGCTTGGTGACATCCCCTCCCCCTCCCCCCGACCTGCTGCTCCCATCCTCTTTTTTCATTAAAGCAAAACACTAAGGGCAGCAAAGGCATGGCCCGGGACATGTCTTCCTGCCATGTGAGCACTCTGCATGTTTAAACCCCCGATCTTCCATCTGGGTCCCATGATTCAAAGGGAAAAAAAAATATATATATATCCTCTAATCCTGGGGCCTGTATCACTAAGCAGGATTTCTTGCTTAGCCAGATAACTTGCCAGATTTAAGGTAGTCTAGTGAACAAAGAAAAGGTCCATTTCAAATAGGGTACCTTAAATCTGGCAAGTTATCCAGCTAACCAACATATCTCGGTTCGTGATACAGACCCCTGGTCGCGAATTTTCATTTTACAGGGTAGTTTGGGAAAACTATACTACTTTATATTCGGTGAACGTGCTTCCATCGACGTGCTACCTGTTTTTTCAGGGTGGTTTAGTAAAACTTATTAATATTCATGAGAGAAGCTACTTGACTGGCCAGTGAACTCTGCCTATGGCATTCACTGACCAATCAGGTAGCGTTTCTCTCATGAATATTAATGAGTTTTCTCACCCACCCTGTAAAATACAAGCTTGCCCCCTGGTCAGGGCCATGGCAGTAGGGTACACCTTGGACAGAATGCCAATCTATCACAGGGCACACACACGCTTTGGGCCATTTTGAAACACTAATTAGCCTAACAACATGTTTGGACTGTAAAAGACATCAGTAGAGGGCACCCGCAAGACCGGAGGCGGGATTCGAACCCGTGACCCGGCAGGTGTGACACAGCAATGCTAACCACTGAATTGCCTAAACTCAGCCACAGCACACTAGCTTCTTCTGGTGAGGCACATTTGCAGTTAAGATATTTACATCATGTGTTTGGCCTTCTCTACTGGAGACCCCGCCCCCATTTCCCCCTGCAGGTTTTGAAGCGTAACCCCTCTATCGTTCATTCACGCCTGACTGAGTATATGCTGGCATGTGCACCACACCCTCCTTAAAATGTTCTGCAAAACAACCATGGCTTCCTGTTGCATTATACTGCATCTTTCCAATGGTGGGCGGAACATCAGCGATGTCTGAGATATGGTGAACATCAGGGAAGGTTCCGGAATCTCTCTGCACAGGCACATAGTGAATATGTCACTGACACTGCATGCCATTGCCGGAAGCCTTGTGTTCACACCTTCACTGGTAAACACAAACACTTCCCGACAGAGGGAGCTAATTAGGAACCCTCGTTGGTGTTATGTTCACTCTGACTAGATCATGTGATGAGGCATCTGCCATGTGATTGGCTCAGAGTGTCACCACCCTACACAGTCACATGATACCTGCCCCGCTGGGGTACAGTCATCCCTATACTTTAGTGGGATCTTTGGTGCCATGACACACTGACGTGTCCCGGAAGCAAGCAACTGACAACCTCAGGTACTTCACATTGCATTACATTTATTTAACAGATGCTTTCATCTAACACAATGCACATTTTTGAGAAAGCAGGGTCAGCCAGTCCCTGGAGCTATTGGGGGTTAAGGGCCTTGCTCAGGGGCCCAACTGTACCATCACTCTGTCGACGCTGGGATTTGAACCAATAACTTTCTGATCGCGGATTCTGCATTCTAACCCACTGAGCCACACACCTCGCCCGCCACTGAAAACGCTTGTATTTTTGGGTCATATGATGAAGACTTGCTTCCTGATCTCCCCCCTGAGCCTAACTCCTAATTGTCTCATGTTTATGTACCATATTTATCTACAATTCACATGCTATTTATCTCAGAGACGGTGTGTGAGCCAGTGTGGTGACAGCTTACATGTGCAGCGCGTTACGGGATGTTAGCAGGCAAGTGTGTAACAACTGTTTCCTTTGACGGACGTGTATGGCTTTGGCCGGGGGTGGGGAAGCTTAGGGCCTTGATTTAAGTGCCTCTGCCTCTGAATTGCAGCTCATTAATCTGCCTGGGGGGAAGGTGGGATGGGGGTAACGACAGGCTTGGAACCGGCACAGCTGGGGGGCGACGCTGGTGTCCACACGATCCTGGTGTGTGCAGAAGCTTGGGAGCGACCCCCACCAGCCTGTGCCCCGGGCTGCCCCCCCCCGTCGGCGTGCCTGAAAAATGGGCCATGTCGATGGCCGACGGTGGGGCCCGTGAGAGAGGTGGGGGCCACCATTACTCACACCAGACCGTGGCCCACGTTTAGCAGCTCTTAAAATGGAGCAGCGAGCAAGAGATGTGCCCCAATCGCGATGGTCCTTGACTGCATGGGGAAAGGGACCTTTCCCAGAGCGGGCAGAATCCTTCGCAGGAGAAACCCCAAGCAAGAAAAACACATTAGCTGAAAGTCTGAACTGATGATATAAGCTGTACCATTTTATAAATAGCAAATAGGCGGCCAAAAAAATGCACATTTACAGAAAAATTATGAGAGGGGAAAAAACATCAGAACAGGAGGAAATAGAGTGTGGCAAAGAAAACGCCAAACTGGCCAGGCGCCCAGAAGGGGGCGCTGTGTGTGTGTGGGGGGGGGGGGCATCCAAGGGGGGGAAACAGAATCGGTAACAGTTAATGGGTGTTGTAATCCCCTCCCTTCATCTACCAGAGATGACCTTGAGAATCTGCAAGTGCACCAGGCAGTTTCAGGCATTTCAAAGAGCCAATTTCACAGCTCTGTCAGCTAATGACTTGATCACGGCCTCAAAAAAAGGAGAGAGAGAGAGAGAGAGAAGACAAACAAATCAGAACAGCCTTAAACGGCATATGCGTGTTTGCTTTGAAATGTAATATCTGTTTTATTTCCCAGCCCCCAGCCCCCATGGCATCCGCACCCGGAGGATGAAAGGACAAAAAAAAGAGCACAGCTGCCAGGCCGGCCTGCCATCCTGGGGATGCCGAGGTCTTCTGGTTCCAACAAAAACGGAAGGGGCCCCCCCACCCCGAGTCAAAAGACAGAGGATGTGGGCGGCCGGAGCCAAGAGGACGCGGAGAAGCCCCGCCCACGTTTGCCCCGCGAAGGGGCCGTTTGCTCCATGCCTTACCTGCAAAAGTGCCAAAACTGCATATGGCCCAGAAGCTAAAAATAAGGAAATATGCATAAATTACCATAGTTAATGGCCGGCCCTCTCCATTTAATATGCAAATTTCCTGAAATATTACTGAATGCCGTCTGTTGTAAATGAATAAATTTGAATTGCAATTAGAATAATTCTTTATAATTAATGAAAACTGTCAATTTCGGTTCATGAGTAATTTGATTAAAGGGGGTGACGGGACGCTCATCAAGACCGCCGGACCGCCCGCTCCGAGAGGGGGCTGGATGGGCAAAGGTACCCCCCGTCCCCCAGTCAGCATGGCACAAAAAGAGCCTAAATTATTGATTGCGTTGGCTAATGAATTTGGGGTGGTGGGGATGGAGCAGGGCCACCTTATTTCAAAGTAAAAACCTCGTGGTGCATTTTAATTAATTGCAAACTGAGAGGATCCCTTAACCTGCGTCTCTCTGGAAATTTGTAGGGATTAATTAAAACATATTAACAAATGTAGAGAGGGAGGCCCTTGCGTCTTAAGTGGACCGCCCCCTATTTCGTTAAGTCGGGTCTGTGCCAGGTGTTTGCATCACAGCCTAGCGGTACCTGCACGGCGCCGCTCTGCTGGCTGCTGCTGGGATTGCAGGCACATTTTGAGATTTTAGGTTAACACGAAGGGCCTTCGCTGTCACGTGGGGGGTCGTTTTCCGGAAAGAGCCTAGTTTAACCACGCAGATTGTAGAGGAGATGTGAGGAGAACCAGATCCTGGTAAGTAGCGAAGGGACCTTGAGAATGCCGGTAATTATGCTGTTTAACACGAGAGGTGCAACCCATAGTAAACAGCTATCTAACAGCGTAACTCTTGCTTCTGAATATTTTGTATAAAATATCTAGTGTTTTAGAGGTGACAGCATTTCTCTGGTATGTTCTCAACGGCAGCAAATCCAACCATAACACGACGCCAAACAGAAACATCCACACCCTGCAGCTGAAGCCAGGCTCATTAAAATAATAGTGGTGATCACATGTTGGACACCAGCCAATCAGAATCTCTCACAGCGAAGAGTGCCATAAATCCGACAGAAGGGAGTGTCAGGGGTTACTTGGAGAAAGGGACCTGCCCTGAATCTTTGTTGTTGTCCCCTCACATCTGTACTGCATGTTACTCTGTTTCCACAACATGTGTTTACCCTGGAATTCTCCACGTCGAGCCCTTAGCCCTCCCTCCATTGTCCTCTCCGGGGCTGGAAAATCCTGTGCGCCTCCAGCCAGCCCGAAGCGGTTCATCCGCATCAACAGTAACACCCTGGCAGCACTTAACGAAGGCCCACCGCCAGCCAGAGAGAGCCAGGTAAGGAGCGGCAGTCATCCCAAGGTGCTGTCGGTCCACACAGCTGAGCGCTGCTGAGTCACCACCACATTTTAAGGCCGACGGTAACTTCTGGGAAACGAAGGAAACTTGAGGAAGATCCGTCCACTTGCTTTTATTTTTATCTCACACCAGGCACTGCATGACAAAGATCCGATCCGCTATAAAACAAACGAGAGCCCTTCGAAGCAATCTTCTCTGTAAGCTGCGGCCCTTACGCCCCAACATCGGGCACGCTGCCATCTTGTAATCAAAGTTCCCCAAAAATGAAGTCATATCAATATTCAGATAATATCATTTTACACCACACCAGAGACTATACCGCCAGCAGTGTGAGACCGTGGGATGGGGGTGGGGGGATTGTGGAGGAAAAACACTGAAGGGGTTACACGACTCCGTAACTGCCATCCCAAAACAAAACGCTGCCCACGCTTGGTCTCATTCCTGAAGGGCAGGAAATGAATTTGGCAGCCCTTCAACGGGGCCGTCAAGGCGACTCACACCGGCCCAAAACCCGGAAATCATTCGCCAGCTAGGGGTGCTTCCAGAATCTCTCGATTACCTCAGCCGAGGCTAGCAGATCCCGGTAGAATGGGCTGATACCACGGCAGACAACTTTCTGGAGCACGTGGGAGACGTGCAAGTTCACGCTGCATGACGATGTCATCGTGCCTCCAGTTCATGACAACAAAGTGTGATCCATCTACTGTGATCCATCTACTGACCCCCGGGTCCGTAGCGTGTTCCGTGTAGGTGCAGGATTTTCAGAAACTGCAAATTTTGTTTTTTTCCTTTTTCCACGGAAGCCAGATTTCCTGTTGCTAGCAGGGCAAAGAAACAAAAGCCCCCCACCCCTTGTCTAGATCAGGGCCGGGGGTAATTAAGTGTTTCTGGCAGGTCTCTGCTGTGGCTGGACCTGGTAATGGTGTCATTTACACTCAAGTCACAAGTGTCTGTCGCTCCAACGCTGCGGTAATTAGCTAGATACGCTGCACCGATGCACGATCTAATTAGCAAACTGTGTTGAAAAAAGCCGGCCCCTAATTAACAGCTATTATGGCATTTCAGAAGTTGGTGCTTTAATTAGTAAAGAATCGGAACATGCGTCTCCGTGCCACGTGCTCTCCGGTCTCTTCTGAAACCCTCTCATCCGACCCCCTTCTCCACCCCCCGGGAATTTTTCGTTGCACACGGTCTATTATTCCACTTTTCATAAAACAAGACAAAATGAAACAAAATGGAGAAAAAAAAAACTGAAACAAAACGAAAGTTCCCCTCACAACAAAACGAAACGAACAGAAAAGCTTTCTCACAAAAGCACAATCAAAACATACACAAACAAACGAGGTAGCTGATTTATTCTCCATACGCGAACCTGCAGTGTATTTAATAATATTTTATCAAAGTTGCAAGAAACGGGTTTAATTTGGGGCCGTTACTGAGCGGTGCAATCCATCATGGCCAACCCCCCCTCCCTCTGTCCTCTTTCTCTTTTTCCCCCTCCGTTTTTCTCTAGGTTCCTTGCTCCCTTTCTCCCTGTGCCATCGTGTGTGTGTGTGTGTGTGTGTGTGTGTGAGTTCCAACAGCTTCTCCCTTTTTCCTCCACCAGCATCAAAGTCAAGCTGCAGTTTTAATTAGTGACACTAATGAGCTTGTAGGAAGCGATTGTGCAGCAATTCGGCGTGGCAATAAACGTGTTTATTCTCAAGTGCCATCAGCGCTGGAGTATGCCTCTCCTGAACCTGCCACCTCCTGTCCCCAACTGCAGGAGACGTCACAGCACTCGTGTCCCTAGGTTTAGCGTGCTTTGCCCGTGCCTCCATGTCCAGAGCTGTCCCTCAGGCGGCCTGTCCATGCCGGGCTGCCCCTCACCCCTCCCTTACCACGGCCTGCACACTTCTCCGGGGACTAATGACTCGGCCGCCAAGAGAAGCCAGGCCTGCTGTCCAATTAGGTCAACTCTGGGGAAACCGCATGCCCGGGTACGCAGAAAAGGAGGGCGCTTGTCTTTCAGTGGTATTGCCTAGGCGCCCGGCAACATGCAGAAAACGAGGGCGCTCGTCACACAACGGCGTCGCCTAGGCACCTGGCAACACTAAGCAGACAAGAGTCACGGAAGTCCACTGAGTGCTCCCTAAAGTTTCACTTCAGAGGGGCAGGAAGGCCAGCTGCTCTGTTACATCCGCTGCATTTTAACCTCCGATCCCCAAGATGGCGCTACTACAATTTCCTTTACTGAACTGTATACATCAGCTTTGTCCCCCATTCTGAAGTTTGCTTGTAGCACTTGAGGGTAGCCATGTTGAGAAGGACAGCATGTATAGATCAGCTGATCCTGTGTCTCCTGAAAGCGGCAGTCAACCATGATTGGACAACTCTGAGCCTCCGCCAGGGTCAAGTCAACCAACCGCCATTGACTAGAACAAAGTCTGACGAGCATTTGCGTTGCGTTTGGTAGTGGGGGGGGAGGGGCATTCAAAAGGCACCTCATGCAAGCGTCCCATTACAGGTCCGGAAGGGTTTGGTGCTACCCAACAGATAATCAAGACGTGTTGGGAACCCACGAGCGGGGGTTGGAGGTAACGTGACCCAGCCATCGCCTCCGCGCCCCCTTCGTTGCGGTGTGTTGAAAGGAAATCTTATTCTAACTTGTGCAACCACAGAGGAAGAAAATACTTACGTGGTAAGCGTCAGCTCTCCCAAGCTGAGGTAACGAGGGACAAAATCAATGCGGGGATCAAAGGGGAGAGGAACACGATTGGCTGTTTTCTTAATTACCAAACCGTCGGGTCACCCTTACAATGCCCTTTATCTGCAGCCTGAAGGCGCTATGCAGGCGAGGAGCATCCACTCGACGGGCCGGCCTGCAGGTCGATGGGCCGATTCGCTGTCGACGCTTAATTTGCCCCGACGTTTATGCTAGCTGCCTCATTTTTAATGCCCATAACTACCCCAAAAAGACAAGGAAGCCACCAGAGGAAGCAAATATAAGACCGGGAGCAGTGCGGAAAAAGATTCCGGATTCTGGATCGGTGAGATGCTGGATCTGCCCATTCCTTGACCTTCTGCTTGAAGGAGAGGTTTGATCAACAGCTGTACATTCCCGCATCCGTGGCCGGAGGAGCAGGGAACGAGACGACAATCCGGACAAGGAAAATGTCAGAGTCCAGAGACGACCGCCGGTGCCCCCCCAACACACTCCAGCACCTGAGACCCCAGAATAATGCAGGCAGCTCCCTCATCATGTCCTCAAAGGAGGACAATAACAGTAATGCTGATGGAAAAGTCAGCTTACGGTAAGCAGAGTGTCGCGATGGATGCGAAGCCTCACATACATTTCAGCCCGGGAGCTGATAACTAGGCCAGGGAACCAGGGAGATGATTTATACTTCTCTCAGAGAACCGTGGAAGAAATCACAGCCATTCCAGCTCGATAAACCGACACGTTTTTGCGTATTTTCAAAGATTCAGTGCGGGTGAATATATGTAGCGTAGCTGCTGACCCTTCCTCCTTTTGATGATGACGGTAATGGCGCTGATGAACACCCCCCCCCCCCCGCCTGCACAGGCGGCTAAACCCTCACTCTCCTCTCACCTTAAATCCCTGAATATTCATGATGTTGTCGCTAAGCTCATTGTCTTTCCCTGTTTTAGCGTTGCGATGAATATTCAGCACTGGCGGATCAATTAGCATGTCGCTAATGAATAATTAATCATAAATAAAGCCGCAATAAAATGTATGAATTTTAATTTCTCTTTTAAACATTTAAAAGTTATGAGAATGCATTTTAAAATACATTTTAAACCCATATGTGTGTGTATTCTTGCATATATTACATTGTGGGGACAAAATGTCCCCACAATGTGAGTATAAAACCTTTTATTTTGACCTTGTGGTGGCAATTTTTCCGTCCCGACAAGAGGAAACTCAATTTTATTAAAAAAATCCATGACTACAAGCAAAAACCTGAATATAAACATGTGTATGAGTGTGTGCGTGTGTCAGAAATCAGAACACCCAAGATTAACTTAACACCAGTCTGAGAGAAGGTAGCAGTAACATTAAAACGGTTTAGCATTACAAAACAAACTTAAGCTTTTAGCAAATTACACATCGCAACACGTCATAATGGTTTATACCTTCATATTAAGTTGAAAATGCACTGCAAAAATTTAGACTAATGGATTTGATAGAAAGAAATCGTCAGACAGTATGGAGTAAATGTCCTGCATCTTCATAAAGGTGATGCAATTCTTTTGCTGACCAATCAGGTGGCAATGGCAGCGCAACGAGAAAAGCTATTGGCTCGTCTGTATATGAGGACGGTAACTGAACACTTCCCCAATAAGAGTTTAAACATAAAACTGATTTTTTTTTTTACTGGTGTGATATTTAACTAATTGGCATGAATGCTAATTGTCACCTGTAAACAAATTGACTAAACTCTAAAAAACAAGTCAGCTTTTAATATTATTCTGCTACCCGTATTGTAATTACACGCTGGTTGGGTGCTCCTAAAAATTCAATTATAAAAACACAAAAAAATAAATTAACGAAGGCGCACAAGCGTTGTCGTTAACACTGATCTGTGTGTGAACCGGAAGGGTAATCTTTTATTTTGAGGGGGGGGGGTTGCCCAGACCCCACCCCTCATGTCCAGTGGGTCAATCCGACTGTCATCCCTCCACACCGGCCACATTACAGCCGGGGTCCACTTGCATATGCGTTTCTTTTGGTCTAGTAAGTAAGTAAATTACAGGCCAATTGCCTTCATTATGCTACTGCTGGGCCGCGCTTCCCCTGTCGGCCACCGGGGCCTTTTCGCTCGTGTTGGTTCATTAGGGGAGATCTAATCATTACTGTTGCATGCAACAGCTTGCCGGGGCTAAGTCCACATCATTAGAGGAGTGGCATAGGGGGGTGGGGGGGGGGATGCTCCTCGCTGAGATGCTCCTTATAAATTCATTTCCGCCAATGGCCAGCAGGAAGAGTGGGGGCCCACGAGCCGCTAATTGAGCGCCGTTTCTCGGAAGCCCTCTCACAACCCTACCGGTGATGACCAGGGAGGGAGGGAGGGCTCTCCCAGATTGGCATAACCGGAAAGCTGAATAATGTCCAGCCTCAGCGATACGGCGCCCATCGACACAGATGCTCGGGTCTCCGCCACCCTGCTCCAAAGCCCCGATTCTTTAAAAAAGAGGTTATATAACATTTCGCCCATCTCCCAGGGCGTCATCATACTCGACGGCTGCCTAACACGTTCAGCAGCCTGACAGGCACCGAACACCTAAAATAAGCGGCATAGCCACTGAGTAAACACCGTGTGGGGGGGAGGGTGTTTATCGTCTTTCGGATGGCAAGTGACAGGCGACCCGGTTTAGGGCCTTGATAGAGTCGCCCGCAAACGGAGTCTTTAAGGGGAGCTGAAAATGCTGCCGTTTCATCTCGACCGGGCGCAGGCGGGGAGTGGTGACAGGTACCCGTGTCTGAGCGGGAGAGGGGCTCGGAGCCACCCTGCTTGACGGATCGTGGGGAGGGGTGGCGTAGTGCCACGTATTTGACACTTCCCGTGAGCAGAGGCGACGTTGGCGCATGGGGCTTTACAGCCGTCAGGGGCCCTCCCCACCAAAAAAACCCAGACTCATTTCTCATAAATAAATAAAGAAGTTGGGGAGAGACAGGCAGGCAAGCGGACGTGAGCGTCTGATCCGCCCAAATCGCTATTTTGCCACATCTGGAGGACTGTGGTTCTCAGGACCCGTCTATCTGACTGAGTCGGGAATTGAACTGCGTAGCGCTGGCGTTGTAGCCTGAATAGCTACCCCGATGAATGTTTATCTTTAATAAGTCTCATGACTGCGTGATCGCCTCCCCCATCAGCTGCTGTCACTCTGCATCCAGCTCATTGTCTCATTAGTTTCCCTTAACTTTTAAGAACCTTTAAGAAAACTTAAACTTAAAACTTATGTGGTGAGTTAGCAGGCTGTGCCTGTGATCGTAAGGTTGTTGGTTCAAATCCCATATACAGCAAAGTGGTTTCACTTTTGGGCCCGTGAGCAAGGCCCTTAACCCAACTTGCTCCAGGGACTGTCTGGCCCTGCTTTCTCAAATGCATGTCGCTTTGGTTAAAATCATCTGCTACATAAATGTGAATGGACTGGTATTGTTGACATGGCCTGCTCGCAGTGGGGAATCTTTCCAGCCCATTTTTTTCCAGCTTGTGGCCTCAAAGCTGTACCTCTCCCACCCCCACCAAAAGCCCTGTTCTTTTCTAGCATCTGACGTCACTGAGGTAAGAGATTGACCTAAATCTGGTGTTTCTGGTTTACAGCATGCTATGTATATATGTGCGGGCACCCTAGCTTCACCTAACAAGCAAAGGCACATGACTTAAGGCCATAAATCCATAGACTGAAGTTATCTGGCTGGGCCAATCAGGGTCAGAGATGACTGACTAATCAGGAAAGGGTGAGTCCTTTCAGAACGTCATCAAGAAGACGCCGCATTCGAGGTTAACGTAATGGTCATTAACGACCGCAGATCACACAGTCAGCCTCATTAAACGACTGCCGCAGGCTTACCCAGCTCAAAAATCAACCAACGACCAAACAAAGGCTTCCCACACATTTACAGTTTACAAACTTAGTACTATTTTATGCACCACATGCAACAATAGCGCTCTTTAAATGATTATAAGCACCAGTTAACTACTGTATTCCTTGGGAATGCAAACAAACTATTTCTTCTCTTAACTGATACAAATAATTTTTCTAGTTAAAAACGTTTCCAGTCCTTATAATCTTTGTATACGAACAAGAAGGACAAACTTGCAGTGGAAAACAGGCCATATGTTTCTTTTTTGAGGCTAAGCTACTCAAGCTAGTCCGCATGATGAAATACTAATATGTGGTTTGAGAATTCCCATCAACCATAAGCTTAACTGGAAAATTGTCTTAGCCATCCCTACAAGTCTAACATTGTCGAAAATAACCCACCTCAGTGGTATTGCATTATCATATACCCTGCAATGTGTTTATACACTCAAATCGGCTCTTAATTGCTTTACACACTTCCTGTTGTCACTGACACCTAAAACTTACAGGGCGTAGTGTAATGTAATAGTTTGCAGAGTGTGCGGTTTGCGGCAAAGGCCGTAATGTGAAGCTTGCTGATTTGAGCGCCGGGAGAGATGTCGCTGGGGCACAGACACGGATACTGACACAGAGCCTGTGATGCTCCAGGTTCTCGTAACGGCGCGGGCGGGGCCGGTTAAGATCACTTCGAATGACACGTCAGCCTGGCAAGAGGCAAGCGCTATGTGTGCAGGTTCAAGACATCTGAACGGTACAATCACGAGTCAAGCGAGAAATGAAGTTTCCGTGACACTGTACTTGAGGGGGCACAAGTAACTTAGTAACTCGGCTGCTACTCAAGTACAAATCGCAAACAAACTCAGTAACTGCATGAAATGCAGGAACCGTCATGACTGAATGATGATGAGTGAACATAAGTAGATAAGTAACACTTAGTTTCTAGTTAATTAATACATTAAGAGTGTATCACTACATTATTTCTACCCCCTCAAGCAGAGTGTTACTGAAATTTCATTTCATTTGAATGGTTAATCACAAGTCAAGCCAGAACATGGTTGTGGCACCCAAAGAGGATGGCTTTTCCAGGTCACATGATCAACACTGCTGTCACATGATCAAGTCCCGTACAGCTCAAGCAGAGCTAGCGTATCCCACGGTGCTAATTGTCTAACGTCCCCCGTCCCCCCAAATCACAGGGTGCTTTTCCCGAGGGCAGTTAATGTCACTTTTTGCGAGTGGTGTGACAGGAAGGACTTCTATCAGCAGGTAATGTATCACTCACAGCAGCGACCAGTGCAGACAGCTTTATATTATCTTGTTTAACGTTGCCTGCTTAATGCTTGTCACCAGCAGCCAATTGGGCTCTGAACTCGCAAAATGGAGGCTCATAAATACAAATGATAGGCACGCGGGGGCCAGCGTCCAATGCGAGGGGCCGCGGGGGGGTTGCGGTAGGTAGCAGAATCAAAGCGGACGGCCGGGGCAGGCGGGCAGTAATGGATGTGACAGTGGACAGCACACCGCATCTCCGAATCCGGGCAGAGACACGAAAGGTCACAGCCGCTGGCAGCAGACTGCACTGTCTTGGGCCAGGAGGGAGAAAGTGTAGTGGGGAGTTGAAGAAAAGGGGACAGATGATCCCTAACACACAGCCTGGGCTGCGTGTCACAGGCAGAGAGTAATGACCGGCAGCAGGGAGGGAGAAAGCCGTCTGACAGATACACCACAATTAGTGCTCAAACTAAGTGGGTCATTCTAACATGTTACAATGAAATACAGTGTTTGCTTTTCGTGCAGCGCAGTTGACATCACAATACATTTTAGATATATAAGAATTACGGGCACTGCTTTACATTAACTGCACCTTATGCCTTCATAATGCATTCATAGAACATTCAGTGCACCTTCATAATGCCTTTATGCTGCATTCGTAGAACATTCATAAGCAGCGTGTTAGTATACCTTAACATCCTAACCTTCACAGCTTTAACGTATATTAATAACAAATATTATATGATTATAGTATTGTAATATTTGTTATTATTATATAACCGTTATTAATATATATTAAAGTTGTTAATGTAACTTATGATGTTAGGGTATAGAGGCTGTCCCCAAGCTACGAACGAGTTCCCTTCCCTAAGTCTGCTTTAAGTTAAATTTGTAGATAAGTCCGAAAATGTTAATACAGTACCGAATAATAATTATACAGTAATAAAAAGTAACTGCATACATTAGTGTACCATACATCGAGCAGACAAACCACTGAAGCCGTACATTGTTTTCATGAGAATCACAAAGTAATGTATGTCTTCATTATTATGAACCATTGTATTTATCCCGAATTTTTTAATATAATACACTTTATGTCAGTCCGTTCGGACATTCGGACATATATAACTGGGGGACTGCCTGTACTTACACGCTGCTTATGAATGTTCTATCAATGCATTATGAAGGCACAGTTAGTGAAAAGGTTTATCAAATGATGTCATTGACGCACTGAGTTTCCTTTTGACGCACTTGTCTTTCAGTTGCATATAATCCACAGTGAATTATCGACTGTGATAAGATTTTTTTGCTCATGATGTTTGTGAGTCTTTTTCTCATCTCCGTAACTCCTGCCCTGGATGTAAAGAAATGCTATTGTTTATTAAATAATAAAACTGATTGACGACCCCAGAGGCAAAATCAACAGTATAGATAATAAAGAACAATGCTTTGTGTAATATGAGTAATTTTAAAAATTAATGTTATGGTAATGAGTTCATGAAAATGACCCAGCGATGGAAGATTATGAAGGTGCATTTAGCTAATATCACCCTTCTTTGTCTTTGCTCATTCTGTCCATTACTGCAGAGTAGTGTTTCTCAACCCAGTCTTTGGGGGACAGTCCACATTCTTGCTCCCTCCCTGGACTGTCTGCGGGTCCCTAAGGACTGGATTGAGAAACACTATTTTAGATCCTGAAGCCTGCCATTTGTCCTGCTGTGACAAGACTATACCTGACGCTGCAATTGTTCACATCACCAAGTAATTTTCAAATTATTCCTTGACCTGTTAATATACTGATAACAAGGGAACCCTGCATGTATATTAAAATCGCTACATTTCAAAAGCAATAAATTATCGGGGTATAATAATCTAAAGCGTTTTGTTTTTCCCAGTAAAAGCTTCCCACTTGCTTTCACCGCTTTTCCCAGCTGCATGGATGTGCGGAGTCCCACCTCCAAGACGAGTTTCCTGGGAGCTAATTAAAAACACCTGTGTTAATTACGGCCTCAAGCCAATCAACGGTTCTACGGTGAAATGTTTTTTTCCCCCTCCATCATGCCCGGGGGCTGCAAAGGCAATCGCTCGTCCCCAGAGCAAGAGGAATTTTGGAACACTCTATTGGTACAAACACGGGAGCGATGAGAGGGTTGGCTTAGCGTCTGCCTGAACGTACACAGCCCAGTGGTTCTCTGCGAAGACCGTCATGTTTGAAATTCAGCCTGAATCCAGCTCATGGACCCACGTACTTAACAGTTTCAAGCTCCCTGGTAGATGTTCTGTGAGGCTTGTGGAGGCCAAAGCAGGTAAAAATGTTCAAACCTTAAAAAACCTTAAACCTCTCCTCCTCCTTCCAGCCCCCCTTGCTGGGTAAACTCCCTGAAAGCAAACACCTTTACTACAATCGCATGTGGTTGCATTTTGAAGTGTGCCTGTCCTTAAATTCAGATGTCAGCATTTATATTCAGATTTTAAGGTTCATTCATGATGTGTCTCAAATATGGACACTTTGATGAATACATCCAGGGACCGGTACCAATTAAGGAGTCACATTCGTTATCCAACTCGTTTATGTTAAACCACAGAAATGCTAGCTTCAACCTGCTATGGTACGTTAACCGTGTAGCCTCGAACATTAGTTTGCTAAACTACGACAATTATTGGCAATTTTTAGATTTTAACATGAAGGGGGGTTTAATATTAAGGTTCTATCTTTAGGTTCTAACAGTAAGCACTGGACCATTCTAGAATTTTAGAATGATTCTGGTTAAACCTATGGAACTCCTACAAATGGCTTGTTTATCCAGCACCTGATACATTCCTCTCCGTTTAACCCTGCAGGCCCTCAGGCTCCCCAGTCATGTTGCTGGGTTTCGGACAGCTTGGTTTGCTTGGTAACGAGGTAAACAGCCTGAGGAAGCTCAATGCTGGGAGTTGTGGCCAGGCTGCGGTCACCATGGCACCTTTCTCCAAACATATAGTCGAAGCATACTAGTTTTCGAGAATATAAACCAGCATTCCCACTTCAAGCCGTCAGAGTGGGACAGAGGGTGGGAAAGGCTCCCACAGAGGAATAAGAGCTGTCAAACAGCAGGAGATGTATACACAAAGACATATACACACTTAGCACTGCTTACACCCTGAGCCGTGTAAACTCTGACCCCAGTGGCATCCCTGCCTGTTTTGAAGAGGAGGGAAATTCTACAGTGTGTGGATCTCTAAAGCCTCAGTGGCAGCTCGATCTGACATGTGTCAGCTCTGCAGAGAAGTCTGAGATGGTCGAGTGGATGGGGAGCGGCAGCTGGTTGCACATGGGACGAGTCTGGCAGGAGTGGGGAGGCGGGGTCCTAGCGAGTAAAGAGGGCCGTTTGATGCCTTACGTTTATGACGCGATCGATTTCCTGTCAGTGTGGCCATCACGTGTTCGTGACCTGGAAGAGCCTGGCCTCGCCCTGATCTCGACACGCGGCTGCAGGCTAGCGACTGATGAGGGCTCCGGGGGGATGGGGGGGTGAGCGCAAGGGATGGGAAAATCAATAGAGACTTGTCAGTCCATCATCACACTCGCAATGCCAACACTGCCAGCATGGCATGGCAGGCCCCACCCGCATGGACGCCTGTGTGTGCGCCCCCTGACGTTCCTCTTCTGTCCTCACTCCCTCTGAGTTTTGGATCATGGCATACAGTATTTTTTATTTAATAAGACCCACCTATACTATCCAGATTCCACTGCTGAAGGCATGGACTCCAGGTGAGATATCCATCAGGTGGCTATAAAATCACATAATCATTAAATAAATCGTTAGAAAAACAGAAACAAATAATAAATGGGAAGGGAAAGAGCTGTAATGTCTACAACGAATTTCATTTCTATTAATTATGGAGAATAAAAAAATCCATCCCCTTTAATTTGACCTAATTCCCTTTAAGGGGAACCATGTGACACTCTGCAGATTTTTAGAAGGTGAACGGGGCACAATCTGAAGGGAGGGTGTGTTCAGGGCCAAAGCCTGTATGTACACATGCACTGCAGGCCCTTACTTCAGGCTGGTCTGGAGGTGTTAGGGTGAGAGTCAATAAACTCAATTGGTGGACAAGCCCAAGGTCGGTGATGTCATTATCTGGGCGGGGAGCTGTTGCATGGCGACCCTGGAAGCTTGACAGAGCTCTGCCCATCGTCTCCCGGGAGACGAGCCTCTCCTAGGAAACTCCTCTTGCATCAGTTTCCGTCTTATTTAGTCTCTCTTAAGCCCTCTTCAAAAGGCCCTGACAGGATCGGAAAAAAAGACGGGGTCTGAGAGCTCCTTTAATGGGACTCGACGTCTCATTAGCCGGCATTTAACAGCTTCCAAGGCTCTTAATTAAATAATTTTTTCAAAAGCAGTGGAAATTCAGGCCCTTATTTGCTCTCCATGCTCACACACGGCATACATAGAGGGTGTGCCATTGTCCAAGTGTAGTGGCTGTTTTCTCACACGCGTTTAACGCTGTTGAGATGTTGTCTGCATTGTTTTCAGGCCTCAAGGGCCCTGAAGTGACCCGTGTGCATTCACCTGATCAACAATGTCAGGGATTTCCCTCCACCCTCCGACACAGCCGCCCCGCTTTCAGAAACACTCCGCGGTGTCCACCTAATGATTATTGGCGCTCGTTTTACATAAACAACCCTCTACATCCCCCCACGCCTCCCTTCCTCTGTGCCCTGGATGCCGGTCTGTTTGTTCCAGACCGCGACACTGCACGCTGGGACTGTCACCAGCAGGATTCCAGCATGACAATGCAGACCTGTCCCTTTCAGAAAAAAGCCTGGCAAACTGGAGCGGGACCAACCCAAAAAGCCACAATTATTACCATAGCGACGATTTAACATGTCCGTTTGCGTTTGCTTCCCATATATTTTTTTACGCCATGTGTCATGCAGCCTCATCTCCAATGACACATGTGGGCCGTTCAGAAGTCGTAAAAAAAAAGAACCCGGACGACCACAAAGCTCATGGTATAGGAACCAGGCTCCCTCCACTGTTTACCAGCAGGCGCTGAAACACACAGCACAAACTCCCTGCACATACACGCCACACACTGCCCCACCACCCCACGAATAGCTGCCATTCACTTGCAGACCTTACAGATAACCTTCTGTCTTTCAGCTCCCCACACCAACAGACTGTCTGACATCACTTCCTGTTCTCTGTGCTCCTGTCCACCATTCTAACACCTTCTTAGAGTTCTTACAAGTCAGGTATAGAAAAGGGAGAATTTTTTTAGTATATATGTAAATTATAGCTATTTTCCACTTCCATAAAGGTTTGATAGCCTTAATAAATATGACACTTGGAAATCGTTAAGCAGGTATAGAAAATGGATGGATTGAAAACAAATCAGTCTGATTTTGATCATGAATCACAATAAGCATGATTCCATAGGCTTTGCGTTTAACTTATTGCTGTTGATTAACCAGAAGAATATTGTCTTTGCGGGGTTAAAAGTCCGCACATCCATGTCTGTGCATAGTCACTGAGCATTCAGGCCTGCAGATATGTGGGGAAGCTCAGTACTTCAGAACAGGACGCCCATCAGTCACGGGGAACAGACACACACACGGGTGCCGAGGCTGGAAGGCTGTAAGAGTCTCTGATTCCCCTGAACATCTCTGAAGCGTAGAAGGAATCCAGAGAATCCCCATGAGAAAAGCCAGCCCAACGTAGCTAAAGAAAGCATGCAGATTCTGCTGAAAACCTGTATCTATCTCACATGCAGCATCTATTGCCATCCTGGGTTCAAGAGTAGCATTGCATTCACACAGAGTTGCAGGCTGGCACTTCACCATTACAGAGAGACAACACCTCTCCCTTCCGAAACCCACCCACTGCTCTCATGAAAGTATTAATTTATAATATTTAAAGTCCGGCGCAAAGTATGGCGGTAAGTGCATAATTAGTCATGTTGACCAATCCCGCGGCGTCACATTTATGTCAGCCAATCGTGGACAGCGGGTGGGATGTGAACTAACAAAAAAATTTCGCTGCGAGCACTCCGCAAGGCCGCTTCATACGACGTGGTATTGCTGAAACAGCGTAGATTTCGTCTGTAGTATATGGCCACTTTTCAGATCTCCCCATTAAGTATCATTAACCTCTGAATTTAAGAACAGGGCTTAAATTAAAGTCTCCATTTAGGTTATCGGTCACTGTGAAGGAAACAGGAGATAAGCAAGAATAAGGAAATGTGAAAAAGCAGAGAGCCGCGAACAGGAGTGGCAAATAACGCACAGGCATTATGTTTGTCGAGAAGACAAGTAAAAAGAATAATTAACAATATCTAGGATAAATCGTGTCATATATTAGTGCATTCAAAAATAAACCACATATCCCCGAAAACTTGTGCAGCATTAGCAAGCATACCGTAAAACTCTTAATTACTGCCCGATCTACACACGACTCATCCAGCCTAGTGCAGGAATAAAAGATCAGTAATCCAAACACTGCATACACTAACGGCAGCAAAGAAAAAGGCGATGATAACGCTTTCCTATTAATTGCTATTAATCTGCAGACACTATTTAATTTGCTTGGTATCCGCGCTCCCACACGGGCTAATCCAGCCTTATTGCAGAAAAAAAAATGTTTATTCACGAAAATAAAAGTCGTTTCAGGTTGCCTTTGGGATCCGCTGAGGGCTTTTCTGCCGTGCAATCAAGACAAGAAAAAAAAGGGGGGGAACGAGGGCGAAATGAGCGGAGAAGCAAATCACAGCAAAATGAAAGGTAAGTAGTAAGTGCATTAAGAGCTATTTAAAGTATCAACACCCTCTGCTACAAATTGCCAAAATACAATAAGATCATGGTGGTCACTTTCAAAGGCTGCAATATCGAGTAAAAAATATATGTTCCCTTTTATCTCAAATAAGAGATATTAAAGTGGGAAGATGACAGATTTCTCAGGTCAGTGAGGTCAGAGCATCTTCCCCGAGTCATCCTATCCGTTTCCGAAGTGAGCACTCCCAAGCACTCCGGAGGGCGATCGATCGGCGGGGGAGGGGCCCCCGGCCAGCCGCAGGGCTAAACTAATTAAGCCGCGGCGCCGCGGGAATGCAAGACAAAAGCTTGCCGGTGCAAGCCTGCACATATTAAGAGACGAGAGGGAGCGATCTGCGATTTGCCCAGGCAATGACACTGGAAGCCAGTTAGTTAATACTGCTGCATTCTGCTTTTATTCCATCGATCTGCGCGCATACGTACGCGCCCCTTCGAGACTGACGCCTGGCACACAAATTGGAGTGATTGACTGCGTGCCGTTAAGTCCTGCAGCCTTAGGGAACAGGCTTCACAGCGGGAAGTAAACGCGGACACACGGGAAGAAACATTCCCATCTGTCCGCCTATCCAGCCGGGTAATACAGTGCTGCAGATATTCTCTCCTTAATTCGCCTATAGGCAATTTCTACAGCACAAAAAAATGCAATAGTCGCGTTCACGCTGCATTTTGCGGTGAATCGCAGAATGTATGCCATATTATGCACGCTGTATTATGCACACGGGGCCAAACTCCCCCCCCATTACCGCCTCTTTCTCGTAATGCAACGGGGAGCGGCGCGCAAGCCGGGAGCGTGCATCGCGCGGCACCATACCACCGCTCTCGCGCTCTTAAAAAGAGCACGTAATCATGCATTAAAATGCAGCGTCACACAGCCCATTACTACTTTGCTGTAAACCGGCATGCTAATAAAAACAGCGGCTAAAAGTTGTTCTTTTTTCCAAGCGATGACATAGTCACATATCGTCCCGGCAGCCGCCGGATCAGTTGGTCTCCGGTCTGCACTAATCGCCTTTTAAACTATCTCACCCGACCCCTTTCCGCTTTTAAGACCGAGGCTTTTATATGTTTTATTTTGCTGTGAATACTGATAAGGTCTGGGGTCTCTGAAAAAAAGGCAGGATGACATGGGAGGCCTCGGTGCCTGAAGTGGGCGGGGCCGGCAGTGGCCATGGCAACCCCTCAGCAGCTCTTCTCTAATGTACGCCCCATTTCCTGAGAAACGAGTATGAAATATAGTACGGATCAAGATGTGGACTTCGACCAGGCTGTTAGAGTTCTGATTCTGGGAATTCGGGCTTGGGTCATATCCTTCAGAGCAAGGATGTATAACGTGAGGCTGTAATAAACACGGAGCTGTGTAAAAGGCTATAGAGGGCAAACGTTACTCACCACATGTCAGTGTCTGAGATCACTATGAAGGGAGACCCTCTTTGCTTGTGTTTTCCATTTAACTCCTTTAATACTTATGAAAAGCATCCATCCATTCATCCATCCATCCATCCATCCATCCGTCCGTCCGTCCGTCCGTCCATGCAGAATGTAAATTTGTTTGGAAAATCTGCCATTTATCCTTGTTTAACGCAAGGCTACAGTGAGCCTTTCCCAGAAACCACAGGGCACACCCTGGACAGGATGCCAGCCTGCCACAGAGAACACGCACACACACACATGCACACAGGCACACACACACACACGCACACAAATAAAGCAAAGCTCAGAGAGAAGTCGACCCCAAATGCCTTTGGAAGGAATCCAGAGCACACGGTGAAACTTCTCATACTGCGTACCAGTCGAACCTGCAACCCTGACAGTGTGTGGCCACAGCCCCGCCCACTCAGCCACTGTGCCACACACTGAACAAACACGCTAGTTAATTAGCACCAGTCACCGCTAACAACAAGTGCCTGCCAAACACGAGGTCAGTGCTCAGACCTACGTTACCTTCCCACGTCAAACATGTTTAACACAGAAATCCTTACCATGGGAAAAACAGAGAGAAGAAAGAAAAACAAAGCAAGTCAAAAAAAAAACCTTTGTTGCTGAGAAAGTTGATGCTCTGTTAAATCAAAGAATGAGGCCAAAGGGAAGATCACAGCTGGAGAAAGCGTGGCATGTTTGTCATCTGAAAACTATGTCTGTGAAGTCAACAAAACAAACAATTTGGATCTGCGATTTAGCTGCGCGCCATTAGCAGAGGCTGGGGTGGGGGGGCGGGGGGGCGGCAAGGAGGGACACTGAAAGACCAGTTATTCATACCAGTCAGCGTAAAACAGCCCAGTAAATAAAACCATTGTTGTTTTGTCTTCAAGATGGTCACATGTGCATTCAAAGGCTGAACTTTTGGGGACTTTACATTTTTTTTGTCCCATAATATAAGCAAGATGATCTTACTCTGTTTGTTCTGTTTTTTATTTTTTTAAATACAGCCAATGGAGCCCCTCTCTCAGTCCCTCGTTCTTTCCATCTCTCGTCCCTCCTCCCCTCGCGCCCCGGCGCCGCGTACTCGCGTCTTCCAGTTCAGCAGAAAGAAACGGAAAAACCTTTGACTTAGCACGTTGCGTGAAAGACCCACCCCCCCTCCCCCAACAAATCCACCCCCCCCACACACACACACACACACTACCAGGCAAACATGTGGACGAAGGGAAAATTGTGCTAGTACAGCAAGGAAGCCTTCTTGCCAAATTAAGCCAGTAAAAACACAGTGCTCACCTCCCCTGTAAAACCCTAACAAGCTGTAAAATGGTATGATATTTCTAACTCCAGGTAGTCAATAAAAAAGCACTTTCCCCCACGGGGCTTTAGGTGTAGAGCGTAAGTGAAAATTGCCCAGTTCCAGTTGCTGCTTGTAATTATACTTGGCCCCTTATGTTTCGCATTAATAACCGGACTGCCTCTCCGTTCATGACCCCATGCTTTAGTGGAAAAAAACCTGAGAGGACAGGAGAAAGACAGAAACATAGGCCTGGGTCCCTTTATCCTTTCAGCTACATCCCTCCATCAATGGCCTCCCCTTAAGGCTTGAGGTTGGACTAATTCCTTCACGAGACGGCAACATCCTGCTGCAGACAGGCCTCCAGTGGACAGCATATTTCTCATGCCTTTAAAAGACACACACCGTCCGAACCGTCCCTTGCCGTTAATTTCTAGACCCACCAATCAGAGCCCTGCAGCTTTATAACACCTGCAGTTTTTTTTTTCTGCCAGGTGTGCAGTGATTGGTCGTGTTAATTCCCGGTTTTCCATGCGGTTGGGCGAGGAAAGCGGAGCCCCGGGCGATTGACCTATGAGGACGGACCTGCCAGGGGCTGGACGCTCGTTGCTGCTGGACGCACTGGCATCAGGTTCCAATCTGCATTCCGCTGGGAAATGTTTTTCTAATTCTTGACATAAAGTTAACTGTAAAAAGCCAGCATGTGGTAACATTTTCCCCCCCTTTAAAAAGCATAAAATAATCTCTTATTAACTGCAGAGTCTGGGAGAGCTGGGCCCAGGAGGCCTGCGATTTATACGGAGAAACACCCCCATGAGTTTGGGAGGAGAAGGGGGGGGGCCGTCTCCACACTCACATCAACACCTGAGCAACGACTGCTTCCCTGCAGGCTCACATTCATGTCAAATAAGCTGGGAGAATGTCGGCCCCTCAGAGAGACACGTATCGGTCTCCCATGACTGTATACCTTTCCTTCGGTCGTTAGAAAACCAAACAATAGCTGCACATATTCGTCTCTGACGATACGCCTCTCACGTCTTCTTACCCAGAACCACCCGGAGCCATGTTTTCCTACTGAGTGTGAATAATTTCGGACACGTTCTGAATAATTGTACGAAACTGATATGTGTTTATTTAGTCCTATTGACCAGGGTCCTATCGCTACTCTTTCGTTAATCTTCCAGCGATCCAGGTTTCTTAAAGCAAAAATTCGGTCCATAATCTTCCTCGTATGAGTCTGGAAAAGCTATCGCACAGACGGCAGCCCTTTCCATTTCTACTCCTGCATTATGTTTAGAGTAACTCAAACCAATCTTCTTCATATCTCTGCGGCTCCCTATGTGGATCATCCCAATAAATATCCACTCTCCGCAATGCCCTGATCGGAATCAAAATCGTTTATTTACCGCCGAACGCTTTTACGTATGAGGAATTTATGTTGGGGTGCAATCAAGGACGAGGATCAGTTACTCCAGTACGTTTGGTTTCATTGAGATAGATTTAAAACCTTATGATAGAAGCATGACATACAGAGGCTGGTATGGTCTGAAGCAGTCTTAGCCTGCGCCGCTTGTAGTATCTGGTAGAACAAGGCCATTTAACACATTACCTCTGCAGAAGGACAAATAAGCCTGGAAGAGACACTCCCACGTTTCCTGCATGTTGAGCTATAAGTCTGCAAGATCCCTGCATGCCTGAGAGATTTCTGCTGCAGATCGACGGCACGCACACCTCAAGATGAGCTCAGGGGATCAGGTCATAGTGCGAGAGTCACGACGTGCGAGTCATAGTATGGAAGTCACAGAACAGCGGCAGCGCTTTCTCAAATTAGCTCACAAACGTCTCTTTTTCTCCCCCTTGAATTGAAGACCTATTAAAGGTTTGGGGGAAACAGTAACCCCCCCCCACACACACACACACCCCTGCCGGCCCCCCAGAGCAGCACGCAGCACATGCTTTCCTAGTATTGTCATCCCGGGCTGGATAACACCCTTCATTACAGCCGGCCAATTGTCGGCTTTTCCGGGACAAATTATATAAAGAAACAAAGGGACTCTCCACACCCAGGCGTCTGCAGCTGGGCACATCGACCGGGGCTTTGAGAGAGTAGATTCTGGCGTCTTGGCGGCTGCAGGAGAGCGGGGACGGCTAAGCACTGCGGTGTTTTGCTCATCTCTCTCTCTTAAAAATGAGAAATGCTCCTACAGTCGGTTATTTATGCATTCAATCCCCTTTCTGTCGCTTTTTTCTCATACCCTCTCCGTGTCCGGCAGCAATCCTCTGCATCTAACTAGAAAAGAACAGGAATACCATTCCTTGGCCATTTCCCTGCAGCCCGGCCTCTGATCTGTCACTCACGCCTCCAGAGCAGGGTCTCGCAGCAAGCTAGAGATGCTGTGTGGCTCAGCGGGTTAGGAAGCTGAACCAGAAGTTTGTTCGTGTGAATCCCGGGTTTGGCAGAGTTATTTTACTGATGGATTCTTGAGTGAGGCCCTTAACCCCCAGTTGCTCCAGGGACTGGCTGACCCTGTTTTTTCAGATGTGTGCTACTTTGGATTAAAGTGTTTGCTAAATAAAACTTAAATGTAGATGCGAGGTGGCCTAAGCAGAAAGTGATTCTGGACCTTCCTGTGCCACACCCCCCATATACCATGGTAAAATCTGACTACCCACAATGCACCTCTCCCCTTGGTACCAACTAACTACCCACAATGCACCTCTCCCCTCGGTATCAACTAACTACCCACAATGCACCTCTCCCCTTGGAACCATCTAACTACCCACAATGCACCTCTCCACTGGCTTCTGGGGGGGGGGGGCTCCCAGTGCGATGCTTATAGAGTTGCTGCCCTCCCCGCTGAAAGTGTCGCTGGGGAACGGAGGTCCAGGCTGAGACCTCCAGAGAAAAAAGCTGCATCCTTGATGACTGGCGTGATGGATGATTTCCTGCGGAAAGCAGTGCTCCAGATGTCTCCCGGCGGTGCGCGGCCGGCCCGGCAGCCACGGGGACGTGTGAATTATGGTGTTTTTCATGTCATTTCTGTTGTTGTTTCATTGAAGTGTTTCTTTGATCCTGATACCTGGTAAAGGAGTCAGTCACATGTGGCTCCGGCCGGCTCTGCATCAGCCCAGCCTGCGAGGCCCGCCTCCCGGAATGTTCCTACGCTCAGCAGTTAGCCGAACGGTGAGAAATCACATTAGCATTTTTCCATAATTGTTTGGAAGAGTGACATATCAAGTGCTGTACACTTTTAAATATGAAAATGTGACTTATTAAGCATTTACACGTGTTCAGCTTCAGTCGGATTCAATTAAACTCTATTCAGTTCTGCTGATTTTTATACAGAGTTCTTATAACACTGTTACCCTTAAGGGCTTAACAAATATTTAGCTAAAGTGCTTGAACCAAATTATGCTAATCGTCATGGCTTCCTGCTAAGCTTGCCGCGACGTCTCACTCAGGGTGTGACCTTGGCTGGCCTATAGGCTGTTAGGAATGGTAGACAGCAAGATGAAAGATAAAAGTGTCCCAGCATGGAACTGAAGAGGGCGCTGTCACGGCTGACAGAGCTAATCAAAACAAATCACGCAAAAGAAGAGGATCACAAAGGGAAGTAGGAGATTCTATTCGGAACGTTCTGTAAACACCTGTTCTTTTACAGCTTCCTTTGTAACAATTGTAGCAGCACCCAAAACGCAGCTTGAAAACTGGGCGAATCTGAGACGCGTGCGGGGTTTGAAATGCACGGGTGGGGGGGTTCCCAGGCTGCCCCCACAGGCTGACACCCGCTGCATTCTTGTGGGAAGCTCGCCACCTACGGCCAGCCTAGCGCTTCTCCTCCAGCAGGAAGTCACCGGAATGCAGAGGATTTGCGGCTGACAGCCTTGGGGAGCCCGCCTCTCACCTCTTTCCACCCAGAGCCACTTGGGACAGCTTTTCTGCCCCCCCACCCCGACCCCTGCTGCACTTTTGATATTTCGCCACAGGACAATTGACCCAATCCCTACCGAACACATCTGCAGAGAGGTGGGTGGAGGGATCAGATTTCAAGCACTTGTGACCCTGCCCCCACCCTCTCCCTACCGTGTAGTGGTGGAATGAAGCGAGACAGATTCACACATTGTTGAGCAGTGTGGTAATACTATAGGGATGTGCAGCGTCGTGTTAAACGGCTAAATCATCCTATGAGGAGTAACGGAGGGGCAGAGAGCTCCCTTTCCAGTCTGAGAGGACATGGAGAAGCAGTCACTTCATAATATATGTGCTCTTAAAAGACAGGGTGCTGAAAGGCTTGTATTGGCTTCAACATCACCTGCCGCCATTTGTAGAGCATCGCAGAAAACCAATGCTGAGATTTTCCGGGAGACAATATAAAATACACTCCACAGACTGCAGTAATAAAGATCTGACAGCCCCTGTCTCATATTTTTTCATTAATTTCAGCAAAAAGAAAACATGGCATTTATTCATGCCAAAAAGTGCCTGCTGTGAGAAAAGGCTGTGGGGGTATTTGTGACCCCCGATGCCTCCCACCATAGTTAGGAGACCCTGATTGACCTCCCCCCCCTCCCCAACATGTTCTCATTTGAAATGATGATTAATTTGCCGTTTATAAAAGTTTGCAAACAGGTACAGCATTCGTGAAGCATTTTCTGGAGTTTAAGTTCCTTGCTCAGCTTCGCCGTGATGGATTTGAACCAATGACCTTCTGGTTACAATCACAGAGGCTACACAGCACCCACCCCAAGTTAAATGCTCCAGTGTATAGTCAGGATCCCATTATCATCTCCATCCCTACCAGTCAACATGCCATAAATGACCCCCCGCCCCACACACACGGCATTGTGGGAAGTTTATGATGAAAGCAGGGAGCTGCTCTCTCAGACACTGGATTGGGACTCCCTGGCTGGACTCGCCTCGCTCAGTTTCCTCACACGCCTTCTTCGCTGCTGGTTTATTTATAGGGCCACGTCTTTGAAGCCCCTGGCCAGTAAAGAGCTTCTTCACGCCACAGACATCACCGCCGGGTTATTTTTAATACGCAAACAAGCAGCTTGGTAATTGCAGTGTGCCTGGCTCGTTTAAGAAACTAACCAGACTGCGTGGCTGTTTCGAAATGCAAGGATTCTCACTTGCCCCCGTACTGTCAAACTGTTACATTACAGGCCGGGCGTGTAACCGATGGGAGTGGGGGGGGGAGTGTTTCTGTTTGTGGTGGCAATGATTTGACTACATCATTTCCAGTGGAGCTCTTACAGCGGTGTTTGCGAGCAGGACATCCAAACAAATCAGCGGAGTGCGAAATCAGACTGTCGCTCTCTCTGGTGCTGGTGTGAGGCCCTCTTCCACGCTGAGCGACACCGTCTTCAGAGTAATTCTGAGGATTGGGGCAATCCTGAAGCCCGTTACCTCCTTCACCCCCCCCCCCACCCTGTGTCGGGGGAGGGAAGGGCTTGCATCATGGTCGTGAGGCGGCCTCATTACATACCATGAATTTATTACGGCGCTCAAGATAAATCAGCTTCCCTGCCTGAGTGTGTGTGGCTGGATGAAGGGATATGCTTACATGTACCCGGAAAGGTTGCTGGTTCGAGATCCAAAATGGCTCCCCTACAGTAGTCTTAAGCTGGAGACTTCCCTAAAACATTCCAGGAAAATTGTTAGTTTACTCTGGACTATTTTTATTGCTATCTTAATCTTATGTACTCTTATCTTTCTGTATTGTTGTTTCTTTATGTTACATATAATTTCCTTTTAAGCACAAACCTGAAAGCCGCTGTAAACGCATTTCACTGTATGGATATACAGTGTATGTTTGTGCCTGGGACAAAAAAAACTTGAAACTTGGCTACATCTCTAAGTAAATAAATGCAAACGCAATAATATCAATTTCGTTTTGGTTATATATTGAATTCTCGCAGTTTCTTCTGTCCTGGTTCATTTATAGAACGTATAAACGCACACTGTGTTGTCTCCTAATCTAAACACATTAAATATACTTACAAGGAGGAAAACGTGTTCGGAACGCGTACAATACCGGCGCAGTTGTGTGTTCTGTCCCGTCTTTAGCCATGCATGTTAATTAAGGGAATAACGAACTAGCAGAAAGGGCCTGAATAATTTACGTGAAGTGATATTTCAGGGTGAAAGCTAACGGAACGCCCCGCCGTTACGGGCGTTAACCCAGCATCCCATAAAACACTCCACAGCTGAGTTTATTGACGCCCCCCTCACGCATTTGTCTTGGAAGAACGGTGTGGTCGCTGTGGCGAGAGAGAGGGCGGGCGTGATAAGCCGTAATGACCATCGTAAAAGTGGCGTGGGGCCTCTCCTCTGATTGGCTGCGTGACGCCTGTGATGCGGAGCCCCTGTCAGAAATGTGCCACAAATCGGGCTGTAAGTCTCGTGCCTGACTGGGCAGCCTGTTACGCCTAAGAGCCCTGCAGCTCAGACAGGCGGAATATCCCGGGCCCCCTCCATTCGGCCCCCCAGGCCACCAGCCTGCCCCAGCCCTTATCTATCTAACTATCCATCCATCCATCCAATCCTATCTATCTATCTACCCACCCTCCCCTCATCTATCCATCCATCCAATCCTATCTATCTATCTATCTATCTATCTATCTATCTATCTAGCCATCCATCCATCAATCCAAAGCTACAGTAAGGCAGTGACTGTACTAACCTTACCGACCGATCATTGGTGATCATCCGGCAATCACTTCACAAACGATAGTCATACATCTCATCCGACCACCCTCCGCATTCCTGATTCCGGAAGACGCTTGGCAGGAGACGATGCAAATCCTCTCCGAATTACGCCGGACATCCCGCTGATTAATGAGAAACGGGACAGCTCGGAAACGGGGAAGCTCGTACCGTGCCTGACCCAATCCGGCCCGCAGATTGGAAGCGGAGACAGAGAGATCGTGCTCAACACGCCGCGGTGCTCCCGGGCATCGGGATTTATCTTCTCTTGGAGCGCCGGGCCGCTCGGGGTCGTACATCACATCTTGGCATGGGGGGGGGTTGTGTGACGGATGCGGGCAGTGTGGATGGGGGTGCGGGGAGCCCCCCGCAGATCTGCCGGGGCGGCATTCGTAATCTCCTGATGGTTTTTCGGAAGCGAGTGGATCGGGGCGATGATATCAGTGACAATCCGCGGCTTTTTGGGGGGCGGGGGCCCCCCATCAACGGTCTAGGACTGATTTACCGTGTTGCTGTAACAGCCTCTCCCTCTCATTAACTCCCCCCCAGCCACCCCGCTCTTCTTTTCTCTCACACACTCTCTCTCTCACACCCCCCCGGGGGTTCAGCTCGCACCCACCCGCTCCCCTCCCCAGCCGGTCTCGAGTTACAGCAGCTCCCTGAAAGGCTGGCATCCCAGATCAATGTCTGCTTCGCTAAAACACACTTGTCTTTCATCGGCTGTAAAGACAGATGGACAGGGATAGCGTACACGGGCCCCCCCGCCTCCCCCACCATAACACCCCAGCAGTTTACACTCCCAGTCCTGAACCATTAACACATAAATTGATGCCACTAGATTCTTGGCCACGAGCGATCAGCAGCGTTTGGAATGATCTACGATGTTGCCTGTACTTTTCGGCTTCTCTGTCGCCCGTTTTTAGCCATGCCGCCTGCCCACGGTGGCCGTTAGGAGAATTTACTATAACGGACAGTAAGACACTTTACAGTTTGTGGAGGAAAAAAACAGTGTTTGACATGACATTATTATGGACCCACAATATAAAAGTCCTCCGCGGCAGCCCAAGTTCACGAAAGGTAAGCGATCTCGGGGGTTTGTTTCCACATTGCAGGAAACACAAAATCGGCAGCCGTTTGATTGCATTCGTTGTGGCGTAAGAGCTGAATCTGGGGCAATGTTTTTCAAAGCCTTGCTGAACATTCCCCATGTTGGGAAAAAGGGCTCATGACTTCCGAAGAAAATTCAGGACAAAGCTTGAGAGGGAAAGCCTTGTGTTCTGTGTCCCACCCCTCTCCTCTTTCCATTCCAGAATCCACAGGGCCAAGTTCAGGGTGACCTTCGACCCTTCGTCCTGACTACAAAGCAAACAAACCATAAACACACCAGCTCCATTTCTGCATTAATGCACTTTCAATAAGTTTGTGCACCACCCCCATCTTGGCGCCCCCCACACTAGCAGAATCTACTGGCAGCGGCAACATTGCGGGCAGGAGATAAGCTAATTAACACTGTAACAACACAAAATTAACACTGTAAACACGGTACTTGTCAGCTGCCAGGGACAGTTGCGCATACTGACACTGGTGCTACATACCTCGAGCTACAAATTACCACTTTATCAGTCGGGGGGGGGGGGGGGGGATGATTTTTTTTCCCCTGTACGTTAACCCCGGGCATTCAAATG
>JAAGVU020000047.1:5455134-5471841 GCA_011763525.2 Mormyrus iriodes
GCCCACGCGGAGCGCCAGGCGGGGGCAGGACCTCATCCCTCACGGCGTGCGAGGCCTGTGGGGCAATCAGTCGTCTGGGGGGGGGGGGGGGGGGGGGGGGGGGGGGGGATCAGTTTTTTTCTCCAGTGAAGTTACACCGTGCATTAGAATTCAGAATAACAATTCCCTCAGAATTAGAATTCCATCCGAATTCCATTCTGATTGTAACAGTTTCATTGTTGCATTCTTTAAGTTGAAGTTACACCGTTAGAACTTTGAATAACGATTCCCTCATAATTGAAATTTCATTCAAATCCCATTATGATTCGCAGAGCTATATTGTTAGTCTTTGACTTATAATGCAGAGCACAGGAAATTGTGCTTCGTCCAGCCCAAAGCTGACTAAAACGAGATTAAATGATTCCAAGCCGGGATCAATGCAAAACATGTCTCAGGATGAAGATCCCTGACAGTGCAGAGGAAGGTGACATTTACCGAATTATCCTGCCTCAGCTTCAGTTCAACGTACACATTTTATTAAGATGTGATTGAAATAATTCAAAAGGGGCGGGCTGGGGGAGTGAGAGGAGTCACAGAGATCAAGAGCTTTCATTCATTCTGGAATCACGGCTGTTGGCCTTGATTATTATAGGATAAGGAAGGGCGCTGCACGCGGTGCTAGGCAGCCAGCCGCCGCCTCGCAGCCTTGCACAGGCACCCAATAACTGCAGGCTGAATCGCCCAAACCACACGTTTCCATATTCATAATTTGCCCCATGTTTTCATTATGACTTCTCGTCCCTCCCTCCTTTGCTGCTCGGTGCCGGCGAGCAATTACAGAAATGGGCCCCAGCTGGCTCGCCATCACTCTTCCCACTTGAGCGGGCCAGCAGTGCCTTGACGGCTAATCGATTAGCGCTCTCATGAAAGCCAGCGCCGTGACCCCTGACCCCTGCTAAGCTCCTGGCCTGACAGCTGACAGGGGGAGTGCTTTATTTGACTGAATTATAAAACAGCAGCCCCCACCACCCTCCGGCACCTTCCTTATCCGCCTACACAGGGGTTACCTAAAGCGGGACTGCCGTTTATAAGCCGGGGGAGGGATATGAAATAAAACAGGTGGCCGTCGTACATTAATCCCGCGGCAATCGAAACACAAACTGGCGATCGTCTTGCCAGCGATGTTTTCTGTTATCGATCCGGGTCCCACGTTGCGATACAGGATTCAAGATTCAGGAGTCAAGTTCAGCCACACAGGCGGGTTGTTGGCATCTCAATTAGACTCGGTGCGGCAGGGAGCCGGGAGACGTAAGACCTTCATGGCACGACATCATAAACACGCCCACGGCTCACGCCACAGCCACAGCCGCAGATACAGATGAATATGGGGTGAAATACAGTGCAGTACACTGGGTAAGCATGACAGCTGAAGCATGGTGTATATAATAAACACAAAGAAAAGAGCAAGAACAGGTTCTGGCATTTGGGGAAAAAGGGACCGTGACAAAATTACGATGCGTTTCAAATGTTCCAGCTGAAGCAACATGAGAAACTCTGCGATCCTGAAAGCGCAGTCATGGCATCGGAAAGCCAAAGAAAACACTGGAAATCCCTCTTTTATTTATTATTATTTTGTTTTACAAAGGTTTACGATATCTAGTCCGGAATCTTTAATGTGTGTCTGCATAGATTCCTGTGTGGATTTATAAAATATCTGGATGGGCGTTTTTTTCTTAAAATGTGTTACAATTATCCTCCAGATTCGGCGCAGCAGAAGATCCTGAGGCCTTCTTTGTCTAATAGCAGTTTGGATGGGGGGTGGTGCGAGTCTAGCATCGGTGTGGGGGGGGGGGGTCAACCTGTCTTCACACTCTGCGCAAGAATTCCCCAAGGGGATGCTATGCACAGACGAGTTCCAAACCGTCCTTAATGCAAAACAAACGGCGAGGAGGACACGGGGCGAGCATTTCCGCTAGGAAGCGCTCCGCGGCGCGCATCAGGACGTCAACGCTCCTAAGCCGCAATATAAATCACCGGCCGGCGGTGCCGCGCTGTACATTTATTTATTTATTTATTTTTTAAACAAATGGAACTTCGCGTAAATCCCCGAGCTCGTAACCGGGACACGGAATGCGACTAGGGGAAAAGTTACAGTGTCGTCCTGTTCTGTTGTCGTAATGTCCACAGAGAATACGCCACCGTCCCTGGGTTTACTAGTGGGGGGGGATGGGACCAGATGGACCCAACAGAGCCAACCAGGGCGAACACAACAAGGCCAGCCTCAGCCACCAAAAGTTCCTCTAGTTAGCCCTTCAGTGTGAGAAACCCAACCTTCAGATTTTAATTCATACTTTAACTAAGTTAGGGGGCAGTGTGTGGCCCAGCTGGGCAGGCCTTTGACTTGTGATCGGAAGGTCACTGGTTCAAATGCTATGCTTAGTACAGTTGCCACGTCTCTGTTGGGCCCTTGAGCTAGGCTCTTAACCCCAATCGAAATGTTCTAAGGGTGTTAGATCAACAGATGACTCTGTGTGTTTAAAAAGGAGAACAAGACGGCGTGTGCAGAAACTACACATTCCAATGTACCTGTTCTGATACAAATGACAAATAAAGATTCACCCATTCAAATAAAGTGTCACCCATGTATACCATGATTCCAGAGCAGCACAGGCCTCATATCATGCTGCCCTGATGCCGGTGAAGTGACCACATCCGGCTCAGTGGCTTCCAGATGATGTTGAGGACTGAAGACTGTCCCATTCCCCGGTGAGTCACCCAGCAGTCTATGTGTCCCAGCCGACACCACAACACCGATTACATCACCGCCGTGATCCTGTGCCGGCTGGCCTCCCCGACCTTCGCAAATCGTGGCATTTTCCAGTTACCCAATCACTGGCCATCCTCACCGCTGATTGTCCAATCGAGAGAAAAGCAACACTGAGGCAAACCTTCCCTCCATCCCTCTCCAGCAAAATCACTATAAGTACTTCCTGCCCCAACAGAAAACAAGTAAACAAACACCAACCCAGGCTGAAGTGGGGCGGAGGGGTGAAGGGGAATGCTCTAGGATACACGCATCAGTGGTCGCCTGACTACATCCTCCCATTTTAGGGCGCCTCCACTGTGCCTGAATAGAGAGTCTAACTTCCTGTGGTGCAGGGCTAAAAGACTCTGGGCTAAGCTATGAGCGGGGGCTACAGCACAGGAAGTCAGGCCTGAGGTCCATCCGGAAAAGCCTTCATGCTCACAACCCAAATCCAGGGATAAACTTTTCAGATTGTCCCCCTGCCCTCTGAAGAAAGCTGCCCCCCAGTCCCTAAGCCAAATTCACTGGCTCCTCTCCGCCCTTGCTAAAGCAAATATGCAGGTTAGTACTCCAGCGCTGATCCAGGGCAGCACCATCACCATCGACTAGCCACGCTTTAGATGATATTTTTGTTTACAGAGCCAAACAAAACTGAAGAAGCATCTGGCAGCCTCCAGTCTTGGAAAATAAGGCTGGTTTACGTCCTTAGATAATCCGTCCCCGTATGCCACCATCTCGCTGATACACACCAGTAGATCCAGGGACGGTGGTTCATTCTCTGGAGACATAATGACAACTTGAGATCTGAACACGATGATGTAGTAACTTTTCACCTAGTGACATTCCGCGTCCCGGTTATGAGCTCGGGACGTTCGCATCGTCACGCGTAGTTACATTTATTTAACAAAATAAACAAGAGCTTTGCTTTAGGGCCCAGCAGAGATGTGGCTACAGTACCAAGTATGGGATTCGAACCAGTGACCTTCTGATCACAGTCGTTCACACAGCTAGACTTCTCCTTTTCCTAGAAAGTTTAACTAAAATGTGTTGTCCCCCTGCTGACAGATGAGCACTGTGTCATAGGCAAATTCGAGACGCTCATTATGAAACTCTTGGGGTTGGGGGGGAGGGGGGTGTACTGTTGATCTGGGATCCAGGAAAGCTTGTTCTCGCCCCCGGAGCTGCACGGCGAAGAGGAAAAACAACTGCGTTAAACTGCAGGCCACAGGATCCACCAGGAAGCTGGCGGACATTTTATTGGGGCTGAGAAAAATGTATGGGGTGGGGGGGGAGCCATGGTGCCCCCCCCGGGCTCAGGACTCCCGGCCGTGCCGCAACAAATGCACATGTGCAAACGGTGCACTCCGTGCCAAAGCCGAACATAATATATGCCGGCAAAGAATCGCTCCTGACATTTCCAGCGCAGTCACTGGCACGTTCCAGAAACCAGGAAGAGGGGGGAAAAAAACCCGCAAAGGGAAGGGGAGGGGGGGCTGCGTCACATTTCGGGCGAAAAGAGGGCAGACTGCTCCCTTCAGCGCGCTGTGGCCCTGTTTCAGAGACGCCAAGTTTGCAGCTCGTGCCGTGGGGCATGAACGCACCTCAGCTGCCCCCCCCCCACCCTCTTGTCCCCCCCCCAGGCTGGCGAACGCACGGCGAGCACGCAGCCATCCATTAAACGTGACAAGCTTTGCGTTTTTATTTAGCCGATGCTATTAATAATGAAGTGATGTATGGCTTCTGCAAACCCGCCCCCCCCGCACCCCCAAAACACACACACACACACACACACACACAAGCCTCCCGCTTCAGCACCAGCATGTCCTCACAGTGTGACTGTGGGCCCGCATCTCCCCGCATACAATACAGTGCCACAGCCCTCGCCATTCCAGCTCCCATGAGTCTTTGCTGGAGAGAGATCCCCCCTCCTCGGCTGTAAGATTCCTTTTCCATTTTTAGGTCATGTGACGATTAAGAAGTAGAAAATGTCAGCGAAACACCGTCGGTCCACATCATGGGGGGAACCAAAACCCAGAGACCTCAGAATCAGGACTTTAACCCAAATTATCTGACCCCATAAACGAGCAAAATAAAGGTGAGGCTCCTGAAATCGTATCGGGTCATTCATTAACTTCCAAAAATAACTAAAAATGAATTTCCTAAAATGCATATAAAATGCATACAAATCCCTTTTCAGGCAGTTTGGCTCTGAAGCCAGTTTCTTCACGTTACCGTCCCTCCCAGCCCGGCTGGTCACCTGACTACGGGGAACACAAACAAGATGGTGGTTAAAAATAATTAAGTACATATCATTCACACCGCGCCGCCTGTTGTCCTCGCCCCTGACGTGTATGACCGATCGGCACTGACCTTCTACATCGCCCCCCCCGGAGGTCCCCCCGATGGATGTTATGGTGACTAAGTCTGCCCACTATTTTGGGTTTACGGCACAAGCCGTGCAGAAATGAAAATGCCGTTTTCTCGTCGTTCTCCACTGAACATCCATGTTCCACAAACGTGTGTCTGTTTCTCCGTTTCATTTCGGCGACTGGAACAACTTTCTCCCCTGACCCCAGCCCCACTCTCCGCCCCCCCACCTGTCTAAACAGCAAAGTGATAGGTACTAGCAGTCCCAATTCATCCCCGGCCATAAACTGAGTGGGGGCCACTTCATATAGAATAAGAGAGAATGAGGTTCAGGGGTGTATACAGGAGCGAGGCCTCAGGGGCGCAAGCCCCAGCTTAAAGCTGATTGGGCTACTCCTCTGTCACTCACCGATTCAAAACATATTATTGGCTAAGGATAAAGTTGACCCCACTGTATGATTTATGGCCCCTTTTATGCCCCCCCCATCTTAAATAATCCTAGAATTGCCCCTGGCCCAGATAGGAGATCAGGAACACCACAGCTCGCAAGTCCAAATGACAATGCCATAGCTGGGAAACACAAACGAAAACCCGTTAGATCCTGCTGGCGTCCTTGGCCAAGCTTCAGCCAATGAGAGGAAGGAAGGAAGCGGTTTGAGTCCCGGGAGCCAGGTGGACACGCCCCTTCAGAGCCCATAACATGTCCCCTGCCTGGGGCAGCTCTCGACAGCCCCGCAGAAAGGAAAAATGACTCATTTCATCGCATTTTTCCCACAACTTTAATGGAACTCCCCAAAAAAACAAAAGAAAAAACTCGCGTACATAATTATCGTAAAGAAAAGTGGACTTGGCATTTTAAACTGCACGCTGGCCAGCTTCTGTAGACACAGTACATTTGACTATAAAAACTACATTATTTTAGTGTTCGGACCTTTCTGTAAAGAGCTGACGGTTTCCCAGCGAGAAACGATTTTTAATGACTGTCCCAATGAAAAAAGCACACTTTTGCTCGCTATATGGGCCCGCGGGGCACCACAAAATGACATTAACAGCGTGCTGGTGTGGATAAGGGGGGCAGGGGGCAAGGGCAATGCATGCGATACACTCAGTTCATCCCTCCACCCGGTAGACTCTGTGGTAACGTAAAGGACACAGTCCAGCATTGCACTGGAAGCTGCTGGTTGCTCCTGGCTATACGACCTTAAATCGGGGCATGAGCATTCGTCACTTTAAGAGATATTCACCCCGATTTATCTTTAACAAGGACTTGCGCGAACATGGAGTATTCCAGGCATTACTGGTCGTGTTGATCAGATCCTGATCTGTCGTTGTGTTTTGCGTGTATAAAATGAGAGCTAATCTCAGCTGGCTGTGGCGTTTCTGTGTGGACCTCACTTTGTGGCACAGACCCCCATATCTCCCCCGTCGGGATGGTTTGGGAACGTACACCGGGAGCTAGACTCCCCCCCCACCCCCCCTGCACAAAATCGCGGCTCTCAGCCAGGGGGCACCAGCGGGTCCCCGGCCCCTCATCCGCGAAAAGGGAAATTAGCGACGAGCGGCTGGGTCGGGGTCGGCTTTGTGAATTAGCATGGAATGCAAATGAGCGGCTCCTTAATGGTAGAACAGGTGCAGCCAGGGCCCTAAATGAGATAAATGAATAAAACATCCCGGGGCACAACTGTGAAACCTGACACAAAGTCAATGGCATGAATAATTCACCAGCGCCCCCCTCCCCGTACAAGGACTGGGCATCGCTGACCTTTCCCCACAGGAAGTGGAATCAAAACATAACGGGGACGAACGCTGGGGGGGGGGGGTGGTGGGGACGACAGACATGAACACTGGACGCCAACTAATTAAATAAATCCAGGCGACACTTACTAGGGCTGAATTCCAAGACGTGTCTCACTTAACTTGACTTGTGTTCGTCTCTCGATTTTGAAGCCGCGTGGATTTGGCCGCGAAATACACACGGGAGGCGAGGATGAGACACACGCAGGAAAGCAGCCTACGGGAGACTGACCATGTCGAGTAATTAAACCAATTAATATATCGGCGACATGATGGGGTGTCTGCTTTGACTCTGGGCTTCTGGACCGCTGAAGGGCGTTAATGAGATTAGGGAGCCCCAGGTGTTTAGCTGCCTGGCTGGGGGTAAGTGTGTGTGTGTGTGTGTGTGTGTGTGTGTGTGTGTGTGAATGCGTATGTGTGTGTGTGTTACGTATATATTACATTGTGGGGACCAACTGTCCCCACAATGTGATAAAAACCTGTTATTTTGAAGTTGTGGGGACCATTTCTTTGATCCCCACAAGGGGAAACTCAATTTTATAAAAATATGTGACTGCAATCAAAAAACTAAAAATACCAAAAGTCTTGTATTTTGTTTGGTTACTTATGGTTAAGGTTAGGGATGGGTAGGGGTTACGGTTGTCATAGTTGGGATTAGGGTTATGTCCGTAGAAATGAATGGACGGTCCCCACAAAGAAATGAATACAAATGTACGTGTGTGTGCGTGTGTGTGTGCGCATGTGTGTGTGTGTGCGTGTGTGTGTGTGTGTGCGCATGCACACGTGTGTGTCAAGGTGGGATGGGGTGGGATGTGAGAGGAATTAGGACCCATAGGGAATGATGTAACAGAGATCGGCAACGACCTTCACATTCCCAGAGACCCGTCATGAGCTGTCATCACTAATATCACTGTTCTTTATCTTTCTGATTGGAGGGTGGGGAGTTGGGAGGGGGTGCTATATGTATGGCACTGTTTTGTTCTGTGTTCTGTTCCTTGTACAAAATTCTTAATAAAAATTTGATCACAAAAAAATCTTTCTGATTGGTCGACGGCAGAGCTGTTGGCGGTGAAACAGACAGTCAATGTGGTCAGACTGACGTTGCGCTAGTCCGGCCGAAGCAGACAGGGTATAAGAACCATGTTTAAGTGACAAAAAACAAGATTTAGTTGGAACTGTGGAAACATGCCTGTGTTTAAGACATTTAAGGATGCCAGGAAAAGCATTAATCCACCACATTTAACAGCACATGTGACAAAGTCTTAAAATGTACATCCCAGTGGACAGAAAATAGAAAGACCTCTGCTCTTAAAATCAGCGGTCTAACCGCTGTTCATAAACGGATAACCACTCGTTTACAGTCTCTGCGAAAATGTCACGGCGTTACGAAATAGATTATAATACCGTATTTTCAAAATATTACAGCAGAAACATAACCGCCTCTAGCGTTATTAACATCCTGCTTCCAAGAGAGATGAGAATTTCTTTTATTTTAACCGCAAAAGAAGTACGGTTTGAAAATATTCCGCACGCAAGAAGACGGACGTGTATAATGTAGATTTATACATAAAATGCACACAGTTTGGGCTAAAAAAAAGTTTAAGAATATGCAAACTGCACTTAGACAGCTGTAACACTCTGTGCAGTTTCACTTCCGCCTGTCCGTTTCATTTTGGAGGGAATCGGGGGGGGGGGGTCACAATCTCGACGCCCCCCCCCCCATCACACCCACCACTTCCCAAATCATGTCCCCGGGGGCATAGCTGAAGGGGAGGCATTTCCATGTTTTCTGGAGAAATTTACCTTGCTGATGACAAACGAATAAAATCCTGATTAAACATTTTTATTTAGTTCATTAAAAATACGGATTTTTTTTTTTTAATTCAGGTGCTTAAATGAAGAAAACAAGGCCTTAAAATCATCCTTAACAGTAACAGTCTATGCTAACGACGCATTAGCTTACTGCTCCTGGATAAGCTAACACTCTGTGGTGCCAGTTTGGGGGATAGTGGAGCCCAGTGCTCTTTGCTCTGGGTAATAAGACGCTCACTGGGCACCTCAGCTATCCATGGACGTGAGAATCATCACCCCGGCATGTCAGGTACATGAAATATAAGGAGTTTAAATGAGCATGATAGCATTAGCATCTCAGTTAGCATGGAAGCATGTCTTTATTTTTGTTGAGTCCTGAGCACTTGAAGGACACTACAGCAGTATAGAAGCTTCTGAGGGACAGACCAGCTTCATACCCACTGCTAGAGTAAAGCTCTCCACCCATCTCACACCCCACCCCTTCTCAGTCAAAGCCCCCAAGTCTTTTCCTTGCCACCGTCGGACATCCATGAGGTCCCCGTGCCCCTCCCGTCTCCATGACTGGCAGATGTATCAATGCTTTGAGCTGAGCGGGAGGATTTGGGTTTCAGACAGAGCTGGGGCGCTGAGAGGGGGGTGGGAGGTGGGGGGTAGAAGCAGAGGGGCAGGTTGAGAAAGCAAGAGGCAGGGAAGGAGTTGCAGGTGGAATGAGATGCCAATGAAAGAGAGGGGTAAATAAAAAAGGGGGGATTAATCTGAGCAGGACAGATGTCAATGGACAGCACAGGGTAATTTGAGAAAAGCCGGGGGGGGGGGGAGAGAGAAAGAGAGAGAGAGCGCGTGTGGAGGCACACATGGAGCTCAGGCACTCCTCCTTCGGAAGCAGCCAAGCGGATGATGGGATTGTTGACAGGGAGCTCCATATCGTTAACCCCATATTAACCCAGACAGGCTGAGGGCGCTGTCTCCTCTACGCTCCCTTCTCGCTTTTGGGCTTAGGTGAGACCCCCATGCAATAGACCACCGGCCTGACTGAGCTTGATCCAATAATAGGTGGGTCAGCCCATACCGGGAAGCACCACAGAACCGCAGAACCTGTGAAAAGGCACCGGCTGATCCTGCTTATTCCTCACGTACGCAATGAGGGGATCACGCAGCGAGGCACGGTGCAGGAAATGGTTACTGGTGGATGTCTCTCATGCTTAAACCGGCACAAAGATGCCCCGATACATACCCTACAGCTCACACATCCTTTACAGAAGAGCCATCCTCATCCTCGGATCGTCTGACAAAGAGCTGCTTATGTAACAGGGGGCCTTCTGTCAGTCTCATAATTTAATCGTCCCGGCGTTGCGCATTTGGAGCACTTCTCGGTGGATTACGCAGCTCTACGGACCAGGAACACCGACACCTTCTCGCTGAAATCTCCAAAGTTAAAGGCTGCCAAGTCAAAGCTACTCTTGAGAACCAGTTAAGCTGGGTGAAGCTCATGATTCACTTAATATCACATTCAGCTCATGTTCTTTGGACTGAAGCTGAAATGTCCTTCAAGCTGTGTCTCTGGGGACACGGAGACACCACGCCCCGTCTCTAACAGCTCCTCCTGGAGGACTCAATCATAACAAAGTTAACTATCCACACCGGCGGGTCCTTCGCCTGCTCCTGAATGACATCAACGTTTACGGAGCTGCCCGCAGAACCACCGTCTCAAGGCACCGGTTCAAAGCTCGGCCCTCCCATGGTTGCGACTTATTCTGCCCCGAACGAGAAAACTAACAAAGTGAGAGAGGAAATGACACAAGTCCAGGAAGAACAGAACTATCTCCACAGGGCCTCGGCGGTGGGAGGCGGGGCTTGGAATGGCATGGGGGAGAGGCCAAAAGGAGATTATAATCAGGGGAAAATAGGAGGTAAAGATGCTCGTACTCAATGTCAGAGGGCTACTGTAACTGCATCCAGGAGTACAGATCACGGCAACAGGAATAATACGGCAATTTACAGCGCTTCCTAACGAAGTCGCGGGTCGAGCGTGATACGCTCGCAAAAAAGGCCCGCCGCCTTTTGTCACCCCGATAGAGCGCGTTTGTTGAATGCTTTCGTCTGTTGTCGTCGTCGCTGCCGTTTTCAGCCGCAAGATAGCGGTGCTCGGCGGCAAGCGGTAACGGATCTCGGAGAGCTGCGTGTGAAAGAGAAACCCTCATTAATCCATTGCCCTCGTTACTCATTGGAAGAAATTAGCGCGAGCGTGGCTAATTACTGCTTTAAAATCTCGCGGAAACATCAACAAATCAACAAGCGTTACTGATTGGGAGGAAACTGATAGGCCTGAATCCACCACTATTTCTCCACTGTGTTTTGACTTTGCAGTGTTAGGTTTATGATCCAGGGGGGTTTGGGATCTGCCAAGCAGAAAGCCCTGTTCTCTGTGAGCATCTAGAGGAGCCTGCCAGTGACACACACACACACACACACACACACACACACTGCTCTGCATATGGCTGTTTATGAACTGCACTCTATGACAACATTCTTCTTACGATTACAAATTAAAAACTGAAGTAAGAATGTCGAAACTGAAACCATTGTTTAAAAACGTTATGCATTTTGACTTAATTGAAAGCAGAACCTCCCCACAAAGTTTATAATTATTCATAACCGTTCGACAAACCCTTTACCAACGCGACGTCAGAGTTTACAGGACCCCGAAATTCTTGCATATTGCCTCCTTTTTTGTGGGTTCTCTCCCCACACATCAGCTCTCGGGTGTTTGATGGAAACCACAAATCAAGCTGGCTGCCACGCTGAACAATAAGTTCAATGTACACATATTTGCTTTCCCACATCTCTTATTTCCTTTTTTTTTTCCGATGGGTCATAAAATTCTTGAAACAGCACGACTTTGTGCACGTGCAGCGTTCAGACAGTCAGAACGACTGGGTGCAAAACAGCAGATGTGGTCCAGTGGCTCTGACTTTCAATGCTGAGGTGGTGTCTCTCACAAGAAGTACACCTCCCTCCAAAGAAGATGGGGATTGTTTAAAGCCCCCCGAGCACTTCTCTGAGCCCCCCAAATGCCCCTTAAACCACAATCTGAGCTCCCTACCCCCTGCTGAAGTCACCTCAAGCAGGCAGCATCCGGGGCCGCCAGCGATAATACTCGCCCCCGGTCACACAGATGGAGGACCCAGGGGAAGGACGCGGTTTGCAGCCTCAGGGGAAAGCAAGGGTGGGGGGAAAGGGTACTGTGGGTATGGAATCACCGTCAGCTAGGGGGTTAGGGGGCACTCATCCACTGGGGCGGGTGACAGGCAACGAAAACACACAAGCAAATCGACCAAACTGTACTGTGTCACACGTGATCCCCACACGCCACCCGGAGAATCCCTAAAGTGAGGCCCCTTCGTTCCCCCGCCCTGGCCATGCACTCAGGTGGCGGGGCACTTTATTCCCTGCACAGCTGCCCCCGCATTCCCATGGCCCCTCACCATTTCTCCCCGGGACGGAGCATGACAACAAAGACCGCGGCAACCGCCCTCAGGTCTCCAGTTACCACGCGGTCGCTCAGGGTGATTGTCGTCGTGGAGACCCCTTCACTGATGCTCCGTCAAATGACCTCAGGACACGTCTCAGCAGGACAAGACCCTTCTCTCCCCATCACCCCCCCCTTCGCCAAATCTCGTAGGAGGTGCCCTACCTGTCGATGATGACGGGGTCAGAGGGGGTCTCGTTGCGATTGCCGCAGCTCTTCTTGTCGCAGCAGCGGCTGTGTTGGGGGGGGGGTCACACAGGGAGAGAGAGACCGTTCAGCTGCAACATTACGTTTTTTACATGCTCTTTCAATCTCAAGCTATCGGTCGAGAGAGCAAAGACTCAATTAGCTACCGGGGTACTCAGGTTAGCAGCTTGCCTCTCGACGGGGTCCAGATGCAAGCGGAGTTCCATTACAGCAGAGTAAATGGTGCCCATCCCTGGCAAAGGGACTGGGGGGGGGGCTGCCGGACAGAGTGGGGGCGAGCAGAAGCTCAGGATGAGGGGCCAGAATGGAAGCACGGACCAGGAAGGTGAGGAAACTACCCTACAAGGCAAACTACACTTTTTGCACTGAAATTTTGCCACATGGATTTATGAGCAAATCTACCATTTATTCAGCAGATGATTTTATCCAAAGCGACATACAACAGAGAGGGCAGGGTCAGCCTGGAGCAAATGCGGATTAAAGGCCTCACTCAAGGGCCCGACGGTGAACCCGCTCTGCCAACCCTGAGATTTGAACCGACAACGTTCCGATCTCAGACATGGCAGCCTAACCCACTGAGTGACACACTCGAACTGATCTACATACAGTTGTTGAAGCGGCTGCTTCTGACTCCCCGTATGTTTCGTTTCTGGTAGTCTAGAAAAATCCGTAGCTGGATATGTAGGCCTGGAGGACACTGACCTACTATTTCTACACGGAAGGACCTCTAGAGCAATGTTTCCCAGCCCGGTCCTCGGGGACCCACAGCCAGTCCACGTTTTTGCTCCCTCCCAGTTCCACTTTCTGGTAGAGAGCAAAAACGTGGATTGTCTGTGGGTCCCCGAAGACCAGATTGGGAAACACTGCTCTAAAGAAAAGCCCCGCTGAGCTCCTCAAATGTCTGCAGGAAAAGGAGGTGTCCAGACTTCCTCTTCTCCTTTGCTGTTTTAGGGGAAGGCGACGTGGCGTCCTCAACCATGTTCCTTTCCCCATGGCATCTACACACCCCCTTCTTGCCCTGCGAACATTCCTCTATACTGTCCATCTTTCACAAATGCGTCACGGTGTGGTCCCGCTGGATCGGGCAGCACCCATAGGGGACGAGACTTGGGGCAGGGATGTTCATTAATTTAATCTGTCATTTCCACTGAAAAATCCAATCATTCAGCCTCACCAATGGGAGGTCAAGATCTTCCCATGCCCCGCCCCCAATAGATATTATGCAAATATTATGCTAATAAGTACAAGCATAAAACAAATTCGTTGAGGGTTTTTTCTTTCTCGTTAATTTCAATTTTCTCCCAGAGGGCATCCAAGGAAGTCATATCCTTAATCTCTGTGTTTTCTTCCTTGTAAAGCTTCTGAAGAAAATTAATCTAAATTGCTTTGTGTAATTACTAGGATCTCAGTGATTATAGCTACCATCATGTGTTGTCACAACCTCTTCCAAAAGTAATAGCATTCAGAGATATTTACACTTATGGCCCCATGTCTCCCGTCACTGACATTCGGACACAAAACTCACAGCTGAAAGGTTAAAATCGCCTCATTTGCGTTTTTACAAATCATATTTTGAAAGGTAACCTTGGCACTATGATGCTAATTTTAGGGAGGATAGGTAAAGTTATTTTTTTTCCCCCATTTGTCCCTGGTTTGAACAGAAAGGACAAAGCTCTCTCACTCATCGCCTGGAACCTGGCTTGGCACCAGATGGCAAATTGAACCACGCTGCAATTAGCAGTACTGATTAATTGTGAACAGACTAATATTCTGCTTAGAATTCAGATTGTGTTTGTACCTCACACTGCGAGATCAGCACATCTCGGATGCTGGAACATGAGGTAGGGGTGGGGGGTGCATGTTTTTACAAATTTGCCTTCCCTCACGTCTCAGACTCCCCTCTATGGACTTCAGTGACCCCCAAGCAACACAGTTCGGGCAGAGAAGACGACCTTGGACGACGAAAGCGTGTGTATGAAGGGAATTCTGGGTAAATATTGCACTTTCAGATGCAGAGACGGGAGTGTGTCCATGTCCTTATCAGGAGCACGAACAGGGGCGGGGCCAGAGGGACACTGGTCCCACCTGAAAGGTGATTAGCCCCGTCCCCTGTCACTCAGCGATTCACAACATATCATTGGCTAATGATAGGGTTGGCTCCTTGTATACCTCCCTCACCTTAAAAAAATCCTAGAAATACCCTTGCTCCTTTCGACGCAGAAGACTTTGGCTATCTGTCTCTCTGTCATTCGGCATATGAGACAATCTGGAACTTTCTTTTTCAAGAACACTCTTTTCGGAGTATTTCTGAGGCCGAGCATTATACGTTTTAAGCCTCGCCCTATATGAAAGGATTGATTTATTTAGGATCCAGAAACATACAGGACTGTGTGTACATTTCAAGCATTATATGTGCATTTACGTGTCTGTTTGTGCATGTGGGATTTCTTGCATATTCCATCACCGATATGCAAAGCAATAAGCATATGTTTCCCCAAATAATAACACGAAATTTCAAATTGAGTAATGAGTTTCTGCTCAACCTAATTAGCCGGGCACAAGTGCGGTATTTTTAGACGAAAAACTGTGAACATGATTCCCAAGTACTCCTAAAAATAGACAAGCACCTATGCTTGCAACCTAGATTTGAGCAGAAGAAATTTATCTTGTGGGTTTTAATTAAAAGTGCAGGGTTTGATAGCAACTCATCTTCTCAAGTGTTGCTTTCATCCTCAGGAGCTCCTTGTGTCTTTTCACGGAAGGCTGTACATCTGACCTGGTTTACACTGAGGAAGGGGGGGGCGGGCTGACAGTGCAGGTGAGGAGCGATGTAGGGAATCGGTATCCACGGATACGGCTCTGGCAAGAAATTCCAACGCAAAAAAAAAAAAAAACTCTAGAACCTAGAAACATCCGGAAAACTCTTGAATCCAGGGAGCCTGGTAGCCTGTGCCTCAGAGAGGAAAGCGATCAAAAGGCGAGGACAGGAGGGAGGCACAATCATGGTCATAGAAACCAGAGCTCTAGTTTATTGTGGGGAATTGATGGTGTGTATAGACGGGGTGACGCAGAGCTGCGCAGCCGCTCGTCAGGGCCATGGGTGTATAGATAGGGTGACGCAGAGCTGCGCAGCCGCTCGTCAGGGTGATGGGTGTATAGACGGGGTGACACAGAGCTGCGCAGCCGCTTGTCAGGGCCATGGGTGTATAGACGGGGTGACGCAGAGCTGCGCAGCCACTCGTCAGGGCGATGAGTGTATAGATGGGCTGGGATGGCAGTCTGTCTTACCTGCACATGATCTCGTGCGTCAGTAACACCCGGCACATTTCAGGATTCTTGTCTTGGCCTTCGTATATGATCGGCTGCGGGGAGAAGGAGCCGTTAGTTAAGACCTCCGTCTGCCTGTGGAGCCCCGCGCGCACCGATGGTCTGTGTGCTCAAGCTCGTCGCTGCGCAAGGGGTGACACTTAATGAGCAAGAGGATAATTACTGAGACTCTCAGCAGTGACAGCATATGGCCCCACGCGGGTGCAGTCAGACTCAGTCAGCATGCACTTGTAAACAACCTGAATTTATTGGTTACAGAAAAGGAATCACAGCAAAATTATTTAACCATTTACCAAGTAAATACATGACTACATACTATAGTAAAAAATTTCTAGTGAACAAGGTGTCTGTTACATCTGGAAAGAGATTATAAAAAAAAATAAAGAGTCATTCTTAGCTGCCAATGGTCACAGCACAGATCCAACTGCGTGGTAAAAAGGAGCGACAATGAGTCACTTCATCAGGTGACACAGGACAGTGCTGGCACTAGGTGAACATGGCCTCAGAGTCACTGACCACGGTATTCACAGCAGTGACTGTCACCGAGGTCCTCCTTTAACAGCAGTGACTGTCACCGAGGTCCTCCTTTAACAGCAGTGACTGTCACCGAGGTCCTATTTTAACAGCAGTGACTGTCAGTAAGGACCTCCTTTAACAGCAGTGACTGTCAGCGAGGTCCTCCTTTAACAGCAGTGACTGTCACCGAGGTCCTCCTTTAACAGCAGTGACACTGTCAGCGAGGTCCTCCTTTAACAGCAGTGACACTGTCAGCGAGGTCCTCCTTTAACGGCAGTGACTGTCAGTAAGGACCTCCTTTAACAGCAGTGACTGTCATCGAGGTCCTCCTTTAACAGCAGTGACACTGTCAGCGAGGTCCTCCTTTAAC
>JAAGVU020000047.1:5472553-5496813 GCA_011763525.2 Mormyrus iriodes
GCAGTGACTGTCAGTAAGGACCTCCTTTAACGGCAGTGACTGTCAGCAAGGAACTCCTTTAACAGCAGTGACTGTCACCAAGATCCTCCTTTAACAGCAGTGACTGTCAGCGAGGACCTCCTTTAACAGCAGTGACTGTCACCGAGGTCCTCCTTTAACAGCAGTGACTGTCAGTAAGGACCTCCTTTAACGGCAGTGACTGTCACCAAGATCCTCCTTTAACAGCAGTGACTGTCACCGAGGTCCTCCTTTAACAGCAGTGACTGTCACCCGAGGTCCTACTTTAACAGCAGTGATTCTGTCACTGAGGTCCTCCTTTAACAGCAGTGACTGTCACCGAGGTCCTCCTTTAACAGCAGTGACTGTCAGCAAGGACCTCCTTTAAAGGCAGTGACTGTCAGCGAAGTCCTCCTTTAAATTAAACAAACTAGGGCCAGATCCCCAAAGATTTAAGTGTCAATATTACTGGCAGTGTGTCCGGGACCACAGCGACGTGCACTTTCTAAACTTAAAGAGCCAGAGGGTGGTGTCAGGAAAACGCAGCCAGTGAGCCATGGAGTCTGACGGCACAGCTGCAGGAGTCCCCACGCGTTGCCGAAACGCGCCGCCGTGACCCCGCCCTCCTCTCATGGCTCAAGCATCCGTGACTCATGCATCAGGGAGACTCTGCTCTTCGGGTGTTTTTAAGTGTTTTCATATCATCATCATCAGCATTATCATCGCAGACATGTTTCCAGCACTCGGCACACACTGTGAGCTCTGTATGTGTGTGTGCGTGCGTGCGCATGTGTGTGTGCTCGTGCATGGGTGTGCCAGAGCAGTTGGGCCGCCAGACGCGAAGCTTGGCACGCCATCTGGCCTCGGCTCCCTCTCCTTCCAGAAACTTCACCCCTGTTCATCTGCAGTGTTCCCCGAACGCGCCCGAGCTGAAACCCCCTCTGCGATGGCCTCTCCCGTCATCCCGGGGGTCTCTGACCTCAGATGGTTTCAAAACGATTGCGTGGACTTGGACACCTTTCGATACTGCTCTGATCTCCCTCTATTTTGACGTCAATGACAGAATGTATAAATTATTTTTGAAAACGTGTTAGAAAATACATTTTTGCCACACAGTGATGCAGGAGCTTGGGGTTCAGCACAAGATGGTTTGGGTTTTAATCCCATTTCCCTCTGCTTTCCAGTTTCCTCCCACAGTCCAAAGACATACAGTACAGTTAGGCTAATTGGTCTCTCTAAATTGTCTGCAGTATGGATGAGCTCTGCAATGGACTAATACTCCATCCAGGGTGTACCCCTGCCTTGTGCCCTATGCTGCCTGGGACAGGCTCAAGGCCCCCTCAGCGGACAGATTAACGAATGAATTATTTCTTTACTTATATACAGCGAAAATCCAAAAAACCTGCATTGATTCAAAAGACAGATCAGATCCAAGAATTCAGGGATCGATCGGAATAAAGTTCAGATTTCAACAGCTACAAAAACCATATCACGACTCAGAGAATCTTCCAGAAAGACCCTTTTTCAGCAAGTCAGGTGCAAGCCGTCTCAAGCTCTCAAGGCTGTCAGTAGTGCAACCACATGCACGCTCAGTAGATATCTGCCACAGCACTTAAAATGTAGACATTAACTAGAGGCCCCTATTACTGGCTCCCAGTTAACCACAAAACTACAGTGTGACAAACCCAGGAGGTCCCGTAATCCTCGGCATTGGCTTTGAAGGACCTGCATCTACTGGAGGCCAAAGCTCTTTAAAAGTAAGGATTATAGCACAGCAACTGTATCTAAGTGGGTCTGTCGGATATAAAACTTGAAAACAGCTGAAAGTGTAGCAAAGGGGGCAACAGCGTGGTACAAGCAGCGGAGCAAGGAATGAAAACAAGGCACTCATTACAGGAGGAGAGAACATCGCTTTCTGTCGGGATGGGCGCCCAGGTTGCCAGGCAACGCCTCTGTTTCGCCTCATCAAAGGGTCAATCAGCATGCGTAAGAATGCCGCTTTAAACAAACTCCGATTCAGTGCGGGCGTCTGAGGGAAACGCTCGCGATTGCTCTGCAGGCTCCTGTCGCTGACGTTTATAAACGGGTCGCAGCGGACAGGAAACGGCCAACGTAAGAGATTCACGCTGTTTATGTGCATGTTGTTTGGAGCCCGCGTGTGAATGTTAAGTGAACGGGCTTTCGAATTGAGCGGCATGATAAACGATGGGTAAATGATTATACAATAGCCCTGGCAGTTCCGGGTGGGCATTCCCAGAATGGAACCTCTACAGGCCAAAGACCCAAACCGGCATCTCCCATGCACTTTCGTTTTTTTTTTAACGGGGGCCCATCTCACGCAGCTGCTTGTAGCCTCGTTCCTGCGACCTCCGGCTTGGTGAGCCTGTAAACACGCTACTATTAATACCGCGCCGCCCGCTTGCCTTGCCGCCAGCGTCTCCGCGCGTCTCCCCTTTTGTAAGGTGTTCTGACTGCGCTGCAATCCCCCGTCCCCCCCGCCCCAACTGCGTGCACTCGCCCGCCTCATCTGATCTGTCGCTGTCACTGTCACCGATCCCAGATACGGCTGTCAGCTCTTTATGCCCAGGGCCCTGTTACTACGGTTACGCCGCGCCCGCCCCATGCACGGATGTGTCAATCAAAACCATTCTGTGTAGAGGTCTTAATAAGGGAAGGGCCAAAAACAACGACAACGATAAGCTATTATTCATTCATTATAAATAACAGCTAGTACATTGTTTTTATATTATTATTATTTATTAATATTGCTACTACCATCATCATTCTTCCATTCATTTTTTCAACAAGGCCTTATCAAATGCATGCTCACAGAATAGCTTAATATTAATAATTATGTAATTTACTGCTGTTAGAATTGCGGTTCAACTTTGCTCTATAAAGGAAAGTTATCGGTGAATCGATTTAAACGTGGGTGTCTGAGCAGCCGTTGTGCTGTAACTCCTCAGATTACGTATTCTAGAATGTTCATGTACGGATGCTTCGGTCATTCTCACGGCCATTGAAAACGTGACTAAAGTGCTCCGATCACCTAACAGGCTCTTAGAAGTTTTACCAACTATCATACAAAGTCAACTCAACTTTGCAGCTTGACACCACACAGCACACAGCGAAAAGACCTCCCTGTGTCTGCAAAAATGCACCCCCCCCAAAAGGCACAGACCCCCTGCATCCTGCTAAATTTAATTCCTCAGCCCCAAAGCGTGGCACACAACACCAAAGCATCTCATTCCCTGCATCCAGACTCACCGCCGCATTAACGAGATCTCCGGGGGCCTCACTGCGGCCTACACCTTCCTGCCTATCTACGCCACTCACAACTGACACCCAAAGCAAAAAACACAGCCACCAGGACCGACAGAGTTAAAGCAAGACAGTCTCACCGTCCGGCCTAAATAGGATTTGACTGATTTTGTTACGGAAATGTTGTCTGAGGCTTAATTAGCAAGAAACAGATTTTCATTTGAAGTGAGGTCATTCTCCATTTATGCTCCAATTCTGAGAGGCCTGCACACTGTAGACGGAATGCTCCGGACTGTAAAAGAACAGTTTATCATCACTGCCATTAGGAAAAAAGTGTCTTACAGAATGCAGTGTTCCTACACGTCAGACGGGCTGTTGGTTGGTTTAAATCTAGGGGAGGCTCTTTGATATTTTCTCAGCAATAACACTGCGATAGGCATGCGCCAGTCATGCTGACAACACGGGAAGTGTCACGCATCACGCATGACAGCGTCCTGACGTCTCTTGGTGCCCAATAATCGTCCAAAACCCCGGCACCTTATTGCAACATAGCAGCAAAGTGGCATCTTCACATCAGAGGATAATATCTTCATTACCCAATAAGCTGGCTGTGTTTAACATAAGGGTCGCTTCGCTGCTGATCTCTCCTTGACCCACGATTTCAGCAATGCTTCACCAGCTTTAGGTGCAAAAATACCCACTTTCTAAACCCCCGTGGACAATAACACCACCGGTAGCCAATAGAAAATAATCAGCACTCAGTGAGACTGCCTGCTCAGTGCGTCACATGACCAAAGACATCATGAAAAGTGTGATATTGTCCAGCCACCCAAGATCACAGCTTACAGTAAATTATAGGATTATTATTATGAATAGAACGCTTTCATAAAATGCCAGAAACATCTGAATTGGAACTTTCAAGTACAAATCATGTTTGTTAATGACTCACTAAACATTTAAATACATATTAGCTCACTAAATCAATTTTACACTAAATTAAACACCAACAGTACTACTACTACTACTACTAATAATAATAATAATAATAATAATAACAACAATAATACCTTGAAAGGTGGTTCTAACTGACTTCCTGCGCCATGTCGAAGTAACAGGAAGAAGCCATCAGGCACCATCCCAGCCAACGTCTCACGATGCCCCGATGGAAAGCATGGCTCAGTGTTTAGAGGCAGGCCATCACGACCCACTATCACATCTCATCACCGCTACGGTGAGGGGGCCTGACAACCTACCCCAGGGGCATAAACTTCAACGGCACCCAGAGATCCACATACGCACGCCGGTCGCACGCGCGGCCATTATTTTTACATAACTATTTACTCCTTTATTATTTGGAATAGGTCCCAGTGGAGAGGAGCCTAGACGGGCAGGAGATCGTACCTGCTTGGTCATGGAGTCAATGAGTCTGACGTAAAAGTCCTGCTCTGTGCGGATGCCTTTTGGGGAGAGGAAGGGTGGGGGTGGGGAGACAAGAGATTCACGGTGTTAAAAACAGGAACATGACACAATGCGCATGAAAACACGAATGCAAAATGCAATGCTTCACGCAGCTGCAGGTGCCCACAACGCAGGCCAAGATTTCGAAACGGCCCAATGCTGAATGCTCTCTCCATTATTATACAGGTGCAGTTTGGCATCAACATATGTAAATAACATCTTTCATATGATACAATGCGTGTAAAAGTGCTCTGATCGAACATGGCATGGCACCTGAATTCTTCAAGTCCTATACTTAGGAATTAAATACAGACACACATTTCAATAACTATGGTTTAAAAACTACTCATATTAATGTTAGGTAGCACAGCTCTAATTATTGTTCACAGGGGTGTTTGCGGTTATTTTTGCTGTGACCTTTACTTGTGTTACAAATACTAACTAACTAATATTAACGTTGTTTTCCTGCGATTTCTGTATACTTTCGCTTATCATTGACAAGTGCATCTACGCTGGCCTCGGAGTCTGCCTTTGAAAACTATCGTAATACGCAAATAACTCCAAAAGAGATGTAAAAATATATATATAGCGAAATTTTTCAATCGTCTTTTTTTTTTTGCAGGCCAAGCGCTCTACAAAACGACTCGTTCAATTGATGACTCGAGAAATGCGATCTATTTCGTCTTTAAAATATTTATCATTTATATTTATTAAATCCATTTAATATTTAGTTCATATAATACAGGTTGAGTTGCATTCCATAAGGACGTCCGTTTAAAGCAGCTGCGCAAGTCGGGGGCCACTGCGCTACTTACCACAGACGAGACAAATACAACGGAAGATGTTTTCAAAAAATTAATAATAGTCTCAGCAGATTAATATCGTGTAATAAAAACGAGTAAAGTCGCTCATCTCGAACAGGTGTCTAAATACTTAGTAATATATGGGATGATCTTGGAAAATTTTTGAAAATAATAATACATTTCAAATACTTAATATGACTAAATTATTAAGATGTTAGCAGTTCCACTGACCTCTGAATAAACAAAGAAAATCATGCGTTTTATGTTATTGCTCGGTTTTGGATTTGCCTGGTTTGTTTTACGCGCAACATTGTCACATTTTCAACAATTGTTCACCAAAATAATCACGGGAAATATAATGCGTATTAACATAAAATTCATAATAAATCACAATAAGGAAAATTAGAAAAAAAAAGGAAAACAACTATATTGCGGTTATTTTCTCAACAGTTATGAATAATTCATGAAGAATGGCTAACATTTAAAATATTATAAAGAAAACCATTAGTGAGCACGACGGAATACCGATAATTAATTTAGCCAAAACTGCTGTTGGTCCCTAGAATGTCAAATGTATGGAGCTTTTGCATACACATTTAAAATATAAATTCGTTACTATTTTAGCGTGGCCATTTTTCCATAGCATTTGCGAACGATAAGGAAAGGAGTCACGCGTAAAACAAAGCATACAGCACTTACCATTGCTGTACAGAAGTTGCAGTCTGTAGTGAATTCCGTTATTCGTCTTCTCCCCATTCAGCTCCTGCACAGATAAACATGATTGTTACAATGTCATCTGCTCACTGGGATTCGCCTGTGCTTAGATATATGCTGGAAAGCCAGAAGCAGAACAGCCGGACGGCCAGAATGTTGACGACAGAAATATATTAAGAACAATTCAGTATTATCTTGATTAAAATGGAAAGCGATTAATCATCCAGTACTCTAAATATAATGAATATAAGTAGGATTCCCTACCCAAAAATGACCTTGCGTTAGTTATTTTATAACTGGGAAATGGGCGTAGGTTATCGTTCCTGTAATTATCAAGTGACGTTGTCAATTAGTTACTTTAAATATGTCAAAAGCTACGATTCGGTACATCGATGCTGTCCAGGTGTTCAACGAGCATAACGTATCACTGCATGATTTATCTCATGTGCTGTGTGACAGGTATTTTCAGCTCGCATTTTAAAAAAAATACACCAAACCAAGAATTCGAAAATGAAATAGAATAAAACTAAAGACAATCGAACTCGGTGACTAACGATAGCCATTGTCATATTTAAATTATAAGGGTCTTGGGGGAAAATATTTAAATAAGATTCCACTGCACCATAGTGTTCAGTCGACGGGTAAAATGATATTTTACTATTTTAATGCTACAGAATTTTATTTGAGAAGCGCGGAATGGTTACATGCAAATCAGAAACGCGGAATTTTTACGCATACAAAATGCGTAAGAATCGATTTGTGCATATAGCCTACTACTGTTACTTATGTATATATTTTGGGGGTTGTTAAATAAGTGAAACATTGGTTGTAATAGTCAAAGAAGATGTAATTGTTTTAAACACTTCTAAGGCAGTCTTGAAAACGAAGAGAACACTATTAACCCAATACATATGCTCGAATGTGTGAGTGATAAAGTGTTCAAACACTAAAACAGGTGGTTTAATACAGGCGCTCCTTAGACTGAAAATATACTGATATCTTATTATTACTAGGTGTTTCATAATGTCTCATCCAATCGCAAAACGTCTTATTTAAAGTGAGGAAATTGGTACAACTTGATCGTCTGTTCTAAACACTTCACCAAATAAACATTTAAACGTTTTGAATGATAAAGCTCACCTTTTCCTTCTCGACGAAGCCGAGGAAAGATGTCCGCTCAATTTCCACCGGCTGTCCTTGTCTGTCGTATAGAGCCAAGACGAAGTGAAAAAAGTTTGATTTCCGAAGGTTGGACGGCGGCTGTTTCTCGAAGTGAGCCCGGGCAAGCCCCACTCCGCTGCGGAGAGACAGGGGGAAAGGTTTCGCTGTCAGAACAGCGGCGCATTTTTAAATAGGCCATTTAGCTAAGACAGTATTTATTTTCTCCGTCGGCAAACATCGAATCTTTTGCTTAAAAAAACCCCAAAAATCGTTAATTTGATTGTTAAATTGTGGTATCTTATTTAGATTATTATTTCATTTTTTTTGCAATTTGAAACAAATTTAGCCGCTTTTATTCTCCTCTTTAATTGTTATAAATTAGCTTTGCAAGGAAAAGGTAATTAGGTAAGCAAAGCTGTTCCAAATACAACGTGCTTATAACTAAAACGGCAAGTAACTAAGTTTTACCCAGCGGGTAAAGTCCAGATATTTTCCTACGTTTTACTCATTTTAAGCATTTTTCTGTTGATAACTAACATTTAATATGTATTATTCGACATTAGTTCGATTATTCTGATAATGAATAATAGTAATAGTAATGGCGAAAGAGTGGTATGAATAATTACAAATGCTGCTATTAGTCGTTAATTATAACACCATTGTTATTATACTTGTTGTCCCTAATAACAGTCTGGGGGCTCTTATTATATTTTAGTCCTAATTTGATCCTGTTCACTACTACGCGCTACGCAGATGTACAAGCAGCCGTCACCCAGTGCCGTCCGTCAGACAGGACGCGCATCGTTAAGCATCGAAACGCCGCTTTGACTGAATACTTCAGAGAATTATCAGAGCACATGGTTTCTGAAGTACTCTCTCGATAATCAGCGTGTCATCGGGGGGGAAATATCACCTCAATAAAACGGAATTAAACTTGAACGGATTGAATGCTGCGCTGGAGTCATTCGCGCGCACTTTACGGATGCTGCCCGTTGGAACTTACCTTTGGGCGGCCGTGTTTGCATCCAGGACCCCGGCCCCTTGCATCCATGTCCGAACCGCGTTCATCCCGGACACGACGGGTTCCTCTTTCATGCTACTCCCACTCCTTTGAATGCTTTCCTGAAGCCCAAACATGAAAACGGACTCTTCCAGATCGCCTCTATCTCTGATTCTAGCAGCCCCGTTTCTCTCGATCACAAGTAAGTGGGTTACCGCGTGGGGCCGAGATAGCGAATGTGCGAAAATGCGCGTGTTCGAGCTTGTTTAATTAAAAAAGCGCAAACGAAAATCAAGCCGAGAGAATCCAGGTTTTGCAAAAGCACTTTGGAGCAGAAGAAAAAATTAAAATATACTGCGGACAAACGAAAATAAGCAACGTGTCACTTGAGTGAGCGGATTTCCCTTCTATATTACAAGCGGTGAAGAATGAAACCTTTCATATCGATGTAAGAAATAAAATCAAGTCGATCATTCGGACCGGGCGGTATCAAGTGTCATCATCTTCGGACAAGTTTTTTTTCTTGTTTCTTCCTTTTTTTTCCAGCCTCGATTTCCTCTGTTCAAAGCAAATTGATTGAAATTTTTGAAATGAAGACGAGATGGACCCTTGTGAACGCGTATCTCGTCTCGATCCCCTTGTTAAAACTGGAGTGATTTGTGTCCCTTCCCTAAGGAATCCGATGTGACTGTTCTGAGAGCTAAACACAAGCACTCCAGCCCCAAAGGCGAGGGGAGTAACCACGCAAGACAGGCCGCCCCTAAACAGTGGCTGGCCTCGAATACTGCTCCTCGGTACGCCAACCGCGGCTTCAGTCGGCTCATTACATATTTCTGTCCGCCCTCTTTCATTAAACATGCAGCGTCATTGTAAAAAAAAAAAAAAAAAAAAAAGTCAGACAGCAACCGAAACATATTTCCTTACGCCAGATGTCAGAAATAGCCGCACACCTGGTGTATAGCACCGTTACAGCTTGGGTAGCGCTATACTACAATTCATTACACCCATTACTGATACATTACCACAACTTAGACGTGAAGCTGTTATAGTCTGCCTTCCTGTCGAGTAGGCAATCTACGGTAACACCTTTTCCATCAGCAGGGAGAGGTTCATCATCGAAATCGTTTGGAGATCTATTATTATATAGTGCCTGTTTATATTCTGACTTCCTGTAACAAATACGCAACTACATATTTTTAAATGCACGGCAAAAATACTATACATAATTGATCTAATTGCTTGATTTTTGCTGAGTTCATGCATAAGTAAATTCTAAGTTGAGCAGTGTTCGCTACACAAATATGTACGTATATAGCGATTACATATTTAAAGAGTGCATATATCAGGGCAAAGTTTTTGCGTGTATTGCACGCATATTTATAATGATAATTAAAATTTTATAAAATACAATGTTAAATGTTTCTCTTTACACGTAGAGGAGAAAATAACTCAATTTCAAGGTTGTTGTTGGTCACATAACTTGCATTTTATGGCAAAAATACCTAACAGACAGAAGATAACAAATTTTTTTCCATAAAAATTAGACAATCATATACAGTCATTTCCACGTATTTGTAAAGATAAATATGTATATATTACTGGGATATCTCAACTTAATAATCTTTCAATAACATACCACAAAACTACTGAGTAGGTAAAAAAACGGAGGGTGTTATCGACAGATGTGTGTAGAAAAGTGTTCCGTTAACTATAGTTCACTAATCTGTCACCGTGGTTATACAATTCATATTTCTGAGAGACCGTGTCGGGTTTTCTTACGCCTTAGACCTTAATTTACGCAATGTTCGCAGGCCCCATCTACACAAACACACAAACAACTACAAATATCTCCCCTGGGCGTAGTGGTTAAGGATCTAGAATCTGGCCAAAGTTTCGCATTTGCGTTAGTAAAACATCAAGCTGTGCAAAATGGGTCAATTGCAAAACTGTAAGTTACGCAACTCGGATGAATAAAACTAACTGTCAGCTGTGCGATAAATAATCGGGCACATCGGCCACATATATACTAGAAAACTATAAAATAATCGCGAACCTTCAAATTCCTTTTAAAGGGTATTTTGGCACCCAATTCGTTCTCCAGCAAAATGTTTACGAATCTTTCCTTCAATAACAATCGAGGAAATATGCAGATTCCCTTTAAAAGCACGTCAGGACAGTCATATCCCATAGGTAGCGGTCCTGACTGGCGGGGGCGATCATAGAGCCTAGCCCCTCGCTTGCTTAAAAGCTGGGTATAGAATTTAGAGAAGTTCGATATGTTGGAAGAACTCAACGTATTACATTTTGATCAGTGACATCGACCCAAAAATAATTTGGGCGTAGCAAAGAATCGACAGCTTCAGATAAAAATCAGGTCTCAGTGTTCTTTTCACAAACTTGCTTAGCACGGACAAAATACTCATATGGATCCTACTCGTTTTCCCGGTAATTGATAATAAATACTAAGTATTACCTGTTTATTATGCAGAAACCAATAATGCAGTAAAATAGTGCATAAAAAATTCAACAAAAATAATGCAGTGCAAAGCCGAATCTGAATGCCCGCGTATCGAACCATATATTTTTTATGTTTTAGACCGCATTTAAAGCTTAACAATTCATTTTAGAAATATTCCGGTGTTTCTCCTGTAATCCTTGAACACATGCAGACGTTAACGCTCAGTACGAAAAAAAAAACGAAAATGATGCGCACTTTGAGCGTTTACAAATCTTGTCGAGTTGCTGATGATGAGTTAATGTATAGCCTGCAACTCCCCAGTGGTTTTCAGGGGCGGATTTACCTGCAGTGTCACAGATCATACGTAAGTTACCTCGGTATGTGTCATTTGAACTGAAAACCAGTTTAGCCTATTTAAACCTTTGGATGTAACGCCAGCTTCTGTCATCGTCTAAGATGTGCTTGTTTGTAAATAACTGCGCTTCACATCAACTCTGGATTTTACTCAGTTCCCTTCTATGCTTACCTTATTCATCTATTAGTCTGTTATTACGAATTAGCTGTCACGCGTCCATAAATTCTACATTACGAATGTCCCCACATTCTCATTACTAACTTAAATATACAAACTTATTTCAAAGCATGTGTGTAAACATGCACACACGTATATTTAAGCAAGCGGCAATCAAACAAGTCATAAGTTCACCAATAATGACCTTCCATTTATTCAGAAGCATAAAATTATATATGTAACAGTTTATATGTTCAAGAACATTTCGAATGTTTAACACTGTATTGAACACCGCTTTGCAATGTTCTCAGTCAGTATTAACATACAATTAACCGAGAGTGTAGGCTATTAGCTATATAGTTGATCGAATATACTATTTCTCAGTTTAGAGTACTTTTAGAATCCATAGCTATATCTTTTGTTGATTCAATGAGATGAGATTTAAAAACCAAGCATTTCCAGGTTACAGTATGTAGAAGTATAGGAGACGGGATTTGTGGAGGTTGGAATGGTATTGCATAAATCCAAATTTGATAAAGTATTTGTAGGCCTATTTCGCGCTAATTTTTTATTAAAGTCACGCCACAAAACTAGCCTAAATAACTAATGGCTACATACAAGCAAATAACCGTCATACTAGCCGATAACGTGGATAGTTTTTTAGTAAATAAAAATCTGATCAAACGGCACATTTAACGGCTTGCACGGCTTTACCAACAAACAGTAAAATGTGAGGCAACAGCGTCATCTTGCGGTCAACTGAAAAACAAACCGTAGCCCGTTTTCCGTAACATCGGAAAACGCGGAGCCAGCTTGACTATAGCGCACGGGTTCGTTCAGCATTGGTTCATGCTCCATTCAACACAAAGTGACATCAAACGTGGGCATATTTGACAGCTCATTCTCCCTACTTCATGATTTCTTTACGGGTATTCTTACATTTCTACACAGCAAGGAATCAAACATTTTTCTGCTTGTATTATTATATTACAATAATAATAGTAACCAAGTTTAAATGAATTTAAAAACGTTTTTCCTCTCGCAATTCTGAAAGGGCATAAGACGAACACATTAAGATCGGGAGCAGTTTTCCAGCCCAGTGTAAACTAAACTATAAATGACGTAAAACAAATTTAACTAGACCAAATAAAAGTCACTCATTGGTCCTGGAATGAATACACCATTAGTGAAACGAACAAATAAACAAAATAACAGCGTTAATAATATAATAAATAATAGGAACATTCACTATGACTATTGGCTGAAATAACTGTGTGCTTTTTCAATCATATGACTTCCTGCCAACTACGCCCTTGCACCCCGACAGCTAAAACTTTAACGCAATTAAACGAATATATAAATAAGGAACGTCCTAGTTTCGAAATATGATCTTAATTCTAACCGTGTTAGTAAGACACAAAATAGAAAGAAAAAATCTTATTTTTGGCTGTTCCCAACAAACCCTAACATTTCAGTGGAAGTACAATGTTACAAGACGCACTATGCGCGAAAGGTCACGCTTTTATTTTGAAAGTGTGATTCCTCCAGTTTAATTGCCTTTAAAAAATAACGCCAGTAGTGTTCATAAAACAAGAAATAGTAACCAAGAACATAGGCTTTGGGACCCAGAAGTTCGGGACCGGGCACGATACGAGTGTTTGGGAAAAATCTCATAAATTTAGTCTAAATATGTTGCTGTTCAGAATAAAATGCTAAGTCGTGTCGTGTAAACAAGAATGGGCATTAGGCTTCCCCATGGAGAAATTTATCAGTCGAGTTTTACGGAATTACACAGCTCAGCCACTTTAAACTAATCATCTCGCCGCACGAAATATATTATCTGCCCCCGTTGTGTAAATAACTCACAGCAGTATGGTTGTTACCTTGCGATCACTGTAAAAGCAGTCCAAAAAAGGGGCTTAAGAAAACAAAAAAGGGGGGGGGCTTAAGACACCGCGTTACGGTACCTGTCGGTATCGCGTGACGTCAGTGCCGAGAGCACGCGCTTAAAGCCGGACACAATCCAGTCACCTTTAAAGCGCCGCCGCCGAAATTCATGATGTTTTCAACTTTTCCTGGCTATAGTTTACACCAACCGCGATTGCTAAATTTTCATTAATTACCCCTTAAGCAGAGACGACACGTTTTGTAGTGAAATACAGGCACCAGCTTTTCACTTAGTAACAGGGCAGTAATACATTATGCATTACGCGGAACAAAAAGACAGCACGGAAGCCCTTGTGTTTAGAACCTAAAAAGAAATGTTACTTACAAAACATCATAGCTGACCATCTGTTTTACTAGTAAATGTACTAAGGTGCCCAGCTGACGACAGCAAGACCATCATGAATTGATTACGGGATCGATCCACACATGGACCGTGTTTCGGTGTTAAAAGGTTACACGAACGTCTGACATTCGAATAAGGAGAGTAAAATACAAGGTTTCAGTATTTATTTTTTTAATACATTCAGTCATAAAAGTGATACGTCACTATCGGTTCATTTACCACAACTGAAAAACTCCAGCATTCACAGAGCATGTTTCATCTTCGTTTGTATCCAAAAAACGTGGATTAGTCTCTTAAAAAGGAAAAAAAAAGTCAACGCCACATTACAAATGCTAAGATAAAAAAAAAAAAATGTAAAATTTGTACACATAGCTTTCATTTTTCCTTTAAGAAAAACTGTGCAAAAGCTATCAAGTTGCTACAAAATAACGAAAATGGCATTTACACAGTGCGTTCATACAGTTCATGTATTCATTGTCACAGATGCAAAATGCCAAATAATACTGTAAATTCGCTTGCCGTTTACTCTGCTTGCACCAGCTCCGAATCCATGGGATAAAGCTCTTCACACTAATTCGGATTAAAAAGTGCTCATTCGAGCTTCACTCCACTTCACATCGCCTGATGCCGCATTTAAGTACTGGATATCAAAACCCCTTTTTTAGGATATATGTGTATATACATGTGTATGGGCGTGCATACGCACGCATACACATCTGTAGTTTTTTTCCCCCTCATACAAACCAAAAATATTTGGTATGTGACAAAGACAGACTTTGGAGCATTGCTATAACGAACATTAGTGCACACGCATTTGCTTAATACTACAGCATGGGCTACATTATCAAAAAGGAAAAAAATAAAAATCCTACAGCTACCGCAACAGACAGCGTGCTAGTTTAAGCGTGCTTAAAGCTTGTACATCAACTGCTGTCATCTTTTCAGGTTAACAAGTTTATTCCCATTCTGTAAGCTGTTCGACGTGGCCCTTCGAGCATCAGCTTCCCTTCAACAGCCATAACTTTGACCATTAAGAAAACCGTGAGGGAACCTGTAATGGTGGGCGTGGCTTAACTGGAGTGGGCGGGGATTTCAGCACAACACTGTGAAAAGAGCCAGAAAATGGATGGATGCCTGGCTCTGGGTGAAGGGGGGGGGGGTGTGAAAATGTCTAAGTGGCAATGGACACAGAAAAACCGATACGCCCATTTTTGTTCAAATAAATATTGAAATCTACAAGGCTGCTTCACATTGAAACAAACGGATTTGAAACCTGTTAAACTCAAATCCACACTTCAGCATGAATGACCACAACTCAACATGTAAATATGACCCAGATGTTAGGGGTTTGGCTGATAAGCACAGTTTGAATGATGCTAAGTCCGGACAGGCTCATCGGGCAGGGCAAGAGAGGTTAGCATCTACCAGGAACCAGACAGCAGAGAACTTACTCATTGGCCCATGTTAATAGTGGTGGCGGCCATATTACATTCTTGACTACTGTCCAGCCTGCACCATGCTGGGCGTAGGCTCAAGATGCGCACTCACAGGAAGCCCAACCTGTGGCACATCCTGCTCAGGCTCTGCGGACACCTGCGAACTTCCATCTGATTCCAGATCAGCGTCCGCATTGTCTAAAGAGTCTCCCTGCCTTTCGGCATTGTCAGCAGCCGGGTCTGCCTGCCCCGCCTCCCCCTGATTGTGATTGGCTGGCTCCAGCGCGTCCTGCGCGGCCGGGCTTGCAGCTGCAGGCTGCGATTGGCTCTTCAGTGGGCTGTGGCAGAGTGGACAGGTCTCCTGCACATACAGCCACTTCTTCAGGCATCCAGCGTGGAAGATGTGGCTACAGGGCGTGATGACGGCTGATCTCATGTCCTAAGGCACAAAGATTTACAACAGAGGTCAGCACTTTCACATTATTACAATAATATTTTTTTAATTTATTTCGCAGACAACTGAAGGCTGGGTTAGACAGTCCCTGGACCAACTGGGGGTTAAAGGTCCTGCTCAAAGGCCCAACAGTGAAATCATTCTGAAGACTGTGGGATTTGAACCAATGACCTTCCAATGACAGGCACAGAGTCCTAAGCCACTGAGTCTCCTCCATTAATATCTGTTATTGGCTTCTACTTCTTATTACATGAAAATTAGCCTAATTTAATATCGATATTGTGCATTATTCATTCCATTAAAAAATTAATTGCAGTAATAACTAATATGTCTATAACAACCTATGTTCTACAGCCCTTTGAGTGTCTTGGAGCTGACACTACGGAACATGTGGATAGAGGACTTGAGTGTGTTGCAGGGCGCCCCCACCTGGTAGCAGATGGCACAGATGTCGTTGTGCTGCTCCAGCTGCTGGCTGGTGGCAGTGGGCATGCTCTTGATCTTGTTGACAGCATCCCTACGCAGCAGGAAGCTCTGCCAGCCCAGCTGCGCGCGCAGCCACACGTTGTAGTACGAGTGGACGAAGATTATGGTGGAGCCCATGACGGTCCACTCGCCAAAGACCGTCTCGGAGACGCCATAGGCCACCACGCACAGGGCCACCAGGAACTCCAGCAGCCGGTAGGTGCCGTTCACATAGTAGATGACGTCGTCCATGTTCTCCACTGGCTCCTTGCGGAACTCCTCCACCATGAACAGCACGTAGATCAACAGCGTACCCAAAACCTATAGGCAACACAGTCCTGTCAAGTCCCATCTTGTTAGTAGCACAGTGGTCAAAGACATGGACTCATAATGCAGAGGTTGCTGCATCAAGAGCCAAGGGCAGAATACCATAAACAAAGTAATTCATAAAAATAACTGGGTGTTTTTCAATGCCAAGAATGCAAAGATCCTACTTCTGGTCTTGGCAAGGCTGGTCTTGGTAACTTGTCTCCCAAGAATGAACTTGGGGCCCAATGAATCATGGGATTGGTCTAGTTTGGCAAGGAGGCAACTGATGTATCCTTGACATTTGGGGAGGGGCAAGAACGACACCCGGGGATTTTTACCGTCCTCTGTGCTTCTGTTCTTAGTATCGGAACTGGTCTTCATCAAAGGACGATGACGTGAAACGGGTACGCGTGAACACAAGGACGGTCAAGTATACATACTGAGAAACGCTGTACTATACGACCTTTCCCTGGGTGACTATCAGTATTTTGTAATGACGGAAGAAGCAAGATTTTTTAAATGGAAACCATATAATTACCTGTACTCTCAGTGCAAAACAAACATGACGGATTTCAAAGCCCTAATTTCTCCCAGTGCTAGCATATAGAATTAGACAATACCCTTGCAACCCCGGTAGATTCCCAAAGGGAATGTGAACATGTGTTGTTTGGTAACAGACACACATGTGCGACCTCATCCTGAATGTGACACGAGCGGGACGCAGACCTGCAGGGAGGTGAGGATGCTGGACGAGATGATGATGAGGAGCCAGAAGTCCATGTGGAAGAACTGGCAAATCATGTAGGACATGTAAGCCGGGAAGACCAGCAGAAAGAGGCATAGGCTCACCGCCCGGAAGTGCTTCCAGAGACTCCTGGAGCAGGAAGAGGAAGTGATGACAGGAGAAAGTGCTCCTATCGCCGGATCATGTACAAATTTTCGTTTTACAGGGTGGTTTGGGAAAACTCATTTATATTCATGAGAGAAGCGTTATCTGATTGGCTGTTGAACTCTAATGCATTCACTGGCCAATCAGGTAGCTTCTTTCATGAATATAAATGAGTTTTCCCCAAACAACCCCATAAAATGAGAATTCGTGGGTGAAGCCCCACGCAGGCAAAACTTCACAAGTCCTCAGCTGGAGGGACAGCTTAAATATTTAAAAAAAATCGACCTGTTAACACATCCCATTTCCAAAGGGCACAGCATCAAGAAATTAACATTAATTTGTACATGATACAGTGCATATATTAGCTCTGGGCTACCCAGAACCTTAATCATCTCATCTTTGCGGAACCACGAAGGTTCAAGAGAAACAAACACAGACTATTTTATGGGTAAAAAAACTTTACATATGGAAGAAGGTGGTGGAAGCTGGCTTACTTGTCCCTGGATGCCCCCAGTGCCAGCACGATGGGGTCAGCGATATCCAGCATGGACTGTAAAATCGACGCCACCACAATGAAGAGGATGATGCTGAGGAGGAAGGCCCGGTGGATGACCTGCAGCTCGATCAGACCCGTCTGAACGGCCAGGATTAGCAGCGTGATGCCTTCCGTCATCCCCCTGGGGCAGCAGGGAAATTCAAGGAGATGTAAACCATCTCATGCTACTAACCAGTGACCAGAAGGTTTCTGCCGCTGGTTAAAACTCAACCACAGGAAGACGGCCAGCCTGATAGGGGCAAAGACGACCCCCCCCCCCCCCCAATATCCCAACACAACTTCTACCTAAAACCTACAACAAAAACCTTTTAACAAATAAAACACAAAAACCATTTCAGATTAAAGGTCCAAGCCAAACGGAGCTGTTAGGGAGAAAGAGTGCAAGTGGTTTGTTGACGTTTATTTGGGAACAAGCAAATTTATTTGAATATTTGTCAAACAAACAAATGAACGAAAAAATGTCACTGGCTTGCGATTCTACCAAAACCAAGACACAAAACTGCCAAGCGTGGTTTTTGGTTCACGACGATTTTATCATCATATTAAGCCCTCTCCCCCCTAACAGTACCATTTATCCTCCTTTCCACCAGAGGGAGATTATAAATCTGACAGAGACAAAAACAGCTCACCGGTGCATGGTGTTGTCGTTCATGAACGCGCGGTAACCCTGCAGGTAGAACTTGCAGAGCGTGAGGACACCAAGTGCCACAAAGGACACAGTGAAGACCAGGCCCAGCAGAGAATAGGGGGTGCTACAGCACTCTGCAATGCTGGGGGGTGGGGGGGCAGTAGGGAACAGGACGACAGGATTAGCAACAGCTACGTCACAGCAAGCAACCAGGCAAATCTTGCATATTTACATAATGTTAACATAATGTTCAAATTAAGAGTTGAAGTCAATGACTCATCAGCACCCCCACCTGGTGAGGAAGAGGAATAGCAGCCTCTCACGTGAGGTGGGCTGGTCACGGGTGCTGAAGTAGGTATATATCTGCAAGGCGAACAGCACCAGCCAGAAGCACATGAAGAGGACCGGCAGAACAAGCTGGTTCCACAGGGACATCCCAAGTGCCAGTAACCCATAGACCTCCACCACCTGCAGGGGGCGATAAAAACCAACGGTAACAGGCAAAGCCAACGATGGCTTACTGGTAAATCGATGAGGAAGGAATTAAATTACAGTATAGATGGGGCAAGTCTTTTGCAAGCTGAGCAGAAACCACTGGTGGAGAACACAGGCCTAATACTGGTATGTGTGAGAGACGTTTTTCCAAGTCAAAGCTGGGACACATTTTAGTAGAGAGCTTCCAGAACCTTGCTGCTTACACCGTTTTATGACATGGTAACCGCAGCGTCAAAATCTAAGAATATTTATACCTAACAATTATCATTTCCATTAATTTTTTGGTGCATATTCAGGGTAGTAACTAGGATCATAAGACATCGGGGGCTTAGTCCAAAGACCTAATTTCTGTGACAGTTTTCTCTCCAAAGTTATGATAACCATAGAACTACTAAGGTTTGGGAAACGCAGCACTGGACTACAAGTTTTGTCATCTATAGAATTCTCAAACTGATTGTATGGTCAATAAAACATCTAACTGACATCATTCAGGGCTTCAGCACCTCACAGCTTTCTAGGTCCCATCGACACACTCTCACCTGCACCAGCTCACGGTACGCTGTCTTGGCCAGATTGTACGGTACCAGCAGGTTGGAGGCCAAGAAGTAAAGCACCTCGAGGCCAGTGAAGATCATGGCGAAGCGATTGATGAAGACAATGGTCTCCAGGGGGACGAGGCACAGTCGAGCCACCAGGGGGAGCAGGTGGGCCGAGAAGAGCCAAATCTGCTTGGTTTGCATGACGCAGGAGCAGAGAGTACAGACCACCAGCTGACCTGCAGTCAGGCAAGAGGTCAGACTGTGTGAACTGACGGAAAACACCATCCCTCTCAACGAGCCCCACAGCAGTACCGAAGACCATCCAAGCACAGATATCTGGGACAAGCCCAGCAGAGAGATGGAGACCGGCCCTGAAAATACTCTACAGGGTGTACAAGTGTGTACAGGGTGGGGATTTAAACCTCGTCGTTTACAATTAGGGTCCTGTGTCACTATCACTAATGCTCCTGATCACCAGTAAATTCGCAAACAGCTAATAAATCAAGTTCTGTCCCTTACTAATTATGGGTAATCCTGTGTCTAGTTTGCATGTGATGCAAGGAAAAAATTTAAAATTAAATTCTAGAGGAAATGACATAAAAGGCCCAAAGATGGATAGTGTTATAAAAAGCAATCAGTATTAACTGACAAAACAATATCAATAATACTACATTTATATAGCGCCTTTCACAAACCCAAGGTGGTTTTACAAGAAGGAGGAAAAAAAGATCAAGCAGTCCAGGGAGAGTTCATTCAATGTTCATTCACCTGTAAAGTTTTAAAGTCAGACTTAAAAGTGGAAAGTAAAGAACTTTCTGATAGAGATTGAGGAACAGAATTTCAGGGTTTGGGGCAACAGCACTAAATGACCCCCCACCCATACTGAGAAGTCTGGTGCGAGGGACAAAGAGCAGATTACAAGTCAGTGAGATAACGGACTTTCAGTGTGAAATGTTTTTATCTTCCATGAACATCAAATACACTTCAGAATGAAACTGTTCTGGGGATGTCTATGGCCCTGTTTACGCTTGGTTTTAAAATGTTTTGGGCGTCACAAGTCAAGGTGTACAGCAGATCACGTGTTCAGATTTCGTTGCTGCTCTGGGCAGTTATTGTGAAGTCTTTACCAGGGAAGCACCAGGATAAATTGGCATTTACACTACAAAAGATACGCGGTAAAATGTGTCACTGTACACACCGGCAAGTGGTTTGAGCCACGGAATCACAATGAGTCTTGGTGGTCTTTTACACTTGTATTTAGCGTTGTCCACTTGCAATCCCATCACCCAAAATGCATCGTAAAACCAAGCGTAAAAGGGTGAAAGGGTGGCTATTCTGCGAGATGAAAAGCCAAGGCCCCCCAGCTGGACACGGCGCCGAAATTCTATGGTTGAAATAACCTAAACCCCGCGAGGCGAAAACAGGCAGCATATTTTGCATACCGCTTTTGAGTCACACGAACGCAGATCGGGAATGCGGCGGAGCAAAGCGTGTCACACCCCGTCACCTCTCCTCAGAACAGAAGTGACACATCCGAGGCGGCCACCAGGGTTTAAACGACCGGCACCAGCCTTCGAGGAGGGCGGGCGGGCGGGTATCTGTCATTTCGATGGTGAGGTTTATCCAAGCAGCCTCATGTCAGGAGAGAGATCTGCACTGCGCTGTCAAAATGTAGGACCGGTTCCTATTTTTACAATAGAGTACCCTCCTTTACATAAAACTCCGGCATCCAAACCACGTTTCTCTTGTATTATTCAAAACATTCCTTTATATTTCTGATACAAGCTGATTTTAGTCTACAAAAATCTTTCTAAATCGTGCCCATAACCAAACACCCACAACAACTCAACTCAACTGCAGAAGGGAGAGACAGAGAGAGGGAGGCTGCGTGTGCAGGTGCATGACCGGCACCCTGATGGGGGTGAGGGGTGGCTCCTTGGCGGACATATTTAAAAGACGTGAGCTCACCTATCAGAGCCGTGATGAACCTGTTCATGGAGAGGGGCTCCAGGTACAGCGGTCCCTCGTACCCAGAATCCAGTTCACTGCGAACATAGTCCCTGAAACAGACGGTAACATGGTAAGATCTATATGGCAACACCAATGGTTGCCGTGTGCCGTGCCCTGCCACAATAAAGAAGTCACATGGCTTTAAGGCTTCGTCGTTCCCTTCTATACAGTTCTGTAAGTGATGAATCGATGGTTGTGTTTGTCATATCCTATAAACAAGCATTCAGATGTTATGTCTATCATTTCATTTCTTTGTGAGTTTAAGACTGAACATATTTCAGATCTTCTAGCCAAACACCTGTCCTAAATGATCAATTTAAATCAGAGATCCCACGACGGGCAGATTTCCATGGAGGAAAATGTATGTATTCTCTTTGGGTTCTGATGAGCGATGCAGAACTTTGAAGAATGTGAGATGGGTTGGGGGAAAAAAAAAAAGCATTCAGGGGATCAGGACGTGAGAGTCAGGGAGCAGGTGCGGGACCCACTGAGCATCACAGGGCGCAGCACGCGCTCCGCCGAACAACAGCAACAGTCACTTTGCATCATCATGAAATGTGACCTTCCTGAGGCATTCAGCTTTGCGGGAGACGTCTACACGCCCATTAAAGGCTAGTTTATGCACAAATTAAAGAAAGAAACCTTGTTGAGCCACATCCGTTCATCCATCCATCACATACGGCAGCAGCAGATTACCTTGCACCTGCCCGAAGATTCAAAAACACCCCCACCAAGCATCCCCCAGCCATCTCATTCAGTATCGCAATGAATGGTCTTTTAATGCAGTGGGGAGGGCAAACTCATTCGGGTCATTTTAGAAGCTGATTTCCCAAGAACAGACAAAACCATCCCCCTCGCGAGGACGTTTGAGGACAAGAATTTTCATTACCTGGAGACCTGGTGTCCAGCAAATAGGAGCAGAGCTGTGAGGACGTACAGGTAGAGCCGGACCAGGTGTTGTCGGGGGAGCGTCAGAAGAACTAGACTTAGGATGTAGCCTGCAAAACAAGTTCATATACCCCACTGTGAGGTCATAAAGACACCGTCGCTAGCGGCAACCTAATACTCAGGATCAAATCAGGAACAAATGCAAGTAAGCACACCATTATAGCACATTATTACACAGAAGGAAATGAACCTTGTCGAACAACACAGACTCGCAAGAACATACCTCAGGCTCACAAACAAACGAAAGCAAGAGAACAGCGCTATATTGAAATAAAATGACGCTATTATGATATTAAAAACCCTACTGCAAGGAAAGTTGCTAGTTTAGCAGACACTTGAGTTTTAACAAGGGTGTTAAGAGGATCTATCATCAGACCTGCTTGCATTGCAGTTTTGCTGGACACGGTTGGCTTATAGATATACCATTAAGTGTCAGGTGAATAAGATAATGGAAACAGGTGAGCAAAACCAGCCATAAAAACGGGCTTGACTGCACCGTCCAATCCGGGTGCAGCTAAGGCACCAGGCTTCAGTGCGCAAGAAATGTAATGAGTCAGCACTTCTCTGCAAGCAGTTAGAGTAGATTTCTATATATAGACGACTGCTCCATTGACTACAAATGACACCCCATTAAAAGAAATCTCACACATCCAGCTATGGATAATCCAGTCGAAATTGCAACAGTTAACCTGAATGCACGAGCAAATCATTTGCACTGGAGGCCTTTTTTTCCTTAACTCTTCTCATTTGTATTAACTTGAACGTGAAGCTCTGTTCTGAAACTGACATTCACAGCTGTGGGATTTTTTTTTTTTTTAAATCTTAGGTTGACAGGCAGGTCAAGCCTAAATGGGGAAGTGCCATTTGAAAATAAGGTGCTCGTGACATGAGGTCGCTCCAGGACCAGAACGAGCTTCCCCTTTCACACGAGGACATTCACTCGAAATGAAGACTCACGTCGCTCTTCCATGACCTCAGTAATCTTACCAATGCTGAGCTAATCACCACGCAAAAAAAAGGAGGTTGTGAAATACGCTCTCTCTCCTCCATGTTTACCTTCTTTACACCACATCTAATCAGTAATTCAGCTGCCTGGGTTAAAAGTTGACCCAGTCTAATATGTCAAAGTGATAAAGACTTGGTTTGGAACAAGGACTGTTAGTTGAGCTGGCTTTGAACGTTGGGGAATTCCATGCAAAGGTGCGTCTGGCATCACATCCAAAACACTAATAAAACGTGACGCATTTCTAGCATGGAATTTCATATATGAATTTTGTGGACTTGTCTATATTCAACCCAAGAGCTTACACAAACACGTATGAAAAATGATTCTGATACTAAGCTTGCCCATGCTCTGAGGCATTTTGTTTGGCAGTATGAGTCTAAATGTCACATTCATCATGCTGGAATTGCCCAGTTACAGAAAAAGAACATCATTTAGGATGTGCACGCCCTATACACAGTTACCAAATTACACACAACGAGAACACCTATAGCAGCCCGCAAAGGAGCAGAGCACGTTATCAGCCAAGCAAATCATCTGGAGTGATGCAAGACAGTACCCTAGGGAGAAACCAGAGCTTCCAACATGGCTTTCCCAGAATGCCACGCTGTCCCTTATGCCAGCGTGTGCGCCTAGGCCACTCCCAAGTCAGTGGAGGCTGGCACAAGACATCTGAAACGCGTGGCAGGTCCGTCTCACGCTGCGTAATCTTCCCTCCATGTTCAGCCACCTCCTTGCTTTACGGAAACTTCCACCGATACATGGGCAACTTGGGCTGCAGAGGCCAACTCCGCAAGAAATAAAAAGCAGGAATTTTAACTGAGGGCCTCAATAACAACAATAATAATAATTATTATTATTATTATTATTATTAT
>JAAGVU020000047.1:5512461-5523292 GCA_011763525.2 Mormyrus iriodes
GGCATAACGGGTTAGGAAAACACACTTTGTACCCAGGAACAAAATAAAAATAAAAATTTGTTACATAGTGTAATAATCTTACAGCGGTTAATACACTTCACAAATGCTTTAGCTTTGGAAAAGTTGTATGAACTGCTATGTTTGAATATTTATCGATGCAGTTGGGGTTAATATCCCTTTGCCAAGCGCCAAACTATAGGCCCTAGATCTTCAGCCAGCGGGCTTGAAAGGGCTTTGTTTTGAACCTGTTGCGATTCTGCTGCCTCCGTTTGACCTTGGGTCCCTCTTTAGACCACAAGTCCTGTGCCGAAACAGGACAGGAGCTGATGAGGCCATACCTGCACGAATTTCTCACCTCTGCGTACGAGGACTACGACATTGTCATCTGGTGTAAGTGTTTACGGTGCATAGAGGGCTGTGGTCTGGTAGGGGGGGTTGGCTGAGATATACAGGTACACTGTGGGCTGTGGCTGTGATTCTCAGTGTCTCTTGCTTCTTTCTGCACATTCATCTCTTCTCTCGTAATAGCGGCGACCAGCATGAAGTGGATCGACGCCAAAATGAAAGTAAGTGCATCTAAAGAGAGCCGTTATTGGCGAGAAACGTGACAGCCTTTAATAACAGTACCAGTCAAAAATCACCTTTTACGGTGTTTGTCTTGGTTTTAGTTATGTTATTCCCCTTTATAGTAAAAGGCCGTGTGGCAGTGAACTAATAAATGTCAGCTATTACAACGACCAAGAGAAGTGTTCAACATCACAGTTTGCTCAGATTTTAGACTCTTCAAAATAGCCCCCTTTTTGCGTTAATGACAGCATTGCAGACTCTTGGCATTCTTTCAACCAGTTTCCAGATGTAGCCACCTGGAATGCTTCTCCAACAATCCTGAAGGAGTTTCCACAAGTTCCGGCCACACGTTTGCAGCCGTGTCTCTTTCTTTGTTTACAAAATAATACAGTACTTGCATAACCTCGAGGTCTGCTTAGGGTCGGTATCTTCTTGAAAAACAAATGATTTTCAGTAGGTGTGTCCAGGCTTTTGACTGGTACTGTACATGTGTTTAGCTCTACAATACCAGCAGGTTTCAGTGATGACTAAAATTAAAAAGGATATTTAACATATTTTTTAATTGATCTGAAAATAAGGATTCTGTGACATAGGGAACAGGGATGTGTTGTGGTCATTAAACAGGAAATAAACTTACTTGAAATACATTTGGCAGCGTGGGTGTAGTTTCTGCTTTTATAGCTGATTTAGTTAAATGTGCGGTAAAGTCACTTTAAAACCCAGTCCCTGTAACCACAAGACTTCCCCATACGATTTGCAGTCGGCGTTTGTCAGCACTGTGACCCGCACTGGCCGCAATTGGAAAGTGATTAGTTCTGTCTGACTGCTGATCTACAGGAGCTTGGGGTGACGGACAACCCCAACTACAAGATCACCTTTATGCTGGACAGCGCAGCCATGATCACTGTGCACACACCAAAGAGAGGCGTCGTGGAGGTCAGTCCAGCTGCAATGGCGACAAGGACCTTTCAGGATGTGGTTGGGGTGTGATTTGAAAATGTCTACCGAGACGTTTTGTTTTTAGGTAAAGCCACTGGGAGTAATTTGGGGCAAATACGGAGCATTCTACAACAAGAAGAACACCATCATGTTCGATGATATTGGTAGGAATTTCCTCATGAACCCACAGAATGGATTAAAGGTAGCTATTCCAACCATTCTTAGACTGCTCATGGGAGTCTTACTGACAAAAATGTTCTGAGGGCAGAAGGAAAAATGATTGGTTCTCTCTCTGAACCAATCAGATTGTAGAGGATATCTTGGTCCCGCCTCCTCTAGTTGTTTGGACCTACATCCTCTACAATCTGATTTGTTCAGCGAGAGAACCAATCATTTTTCCTTCTGCCCTCAGAACATTTTTGTGTCCATAAAACTCCCACAAGCTCTCAGACTCTTCTCCCCAGAAGTCGTCTTTGGTTGGTTAATCCGCCGTTTTCCTGCTACAGATCCGGCCGTTTATGAAGGCACACCTAAACCGCGAGAAAGACAGGGAGCTTTTCAAACTGTCCCAGTACCTCAAGGAAATCGCGAAACTGGAGGACTTCTCCAGCCTAAATCACAAACACTGGGAAAGGTAGGCATGCCTTCGGACATGGCCAACGTGAGCTTCTCAAAGGAGCACGCACACACTGCGGTTTATCATCTCCCTGAATGAAGCACATAATGGCCAGGCATACAGCCAATGGAGATGCATCCTGTATAGTTCCAATTAGTGGCGTATACAGGGGCGGGTGCTAAAGGCTGATTGGCTCCCTCCCCTGTCCGTCACGAATTCCAAACATATCATTGGATAATGATAAAGTTGGCCCTTCTGGGTGAATTATTGTCATTCTTATGCCCCCTAGTTTCAAATTATCCTACAATCACCCCTGGTTCAAGTGTCCACTTCCTGATGGGTCGGTCGGCTCTGATAGCAGTCATCAATGAACATGGCTACGAGTCGTCAAATCAGATGATAATCTTGCAGCACCTTTATTTAAAATAAATATGGATTCCGATCCTTATTGTGGGTTCCCATTTGCCATTTGTTGGCTGCTGTTTCCGGCAGGTACCTCTCGAAGAAGCAGAACCAGTAGAAAGCTCTAACTAGGAGCGAGACCATTTGGAGAAGTACAGGACATTGCAGGTCATGCCAAATCACTACTGCTGGTTCACATTAAGCTTGTTGCGTCTATTCCCTCTCTCTGTGTCCGTATCATTCCTTCCTTACTCCTCTGTGTATCTTCTCCTTTAATGATGCCTTCTGTTCTACATCTGTGTTTTGCTTCTTGGGGTCGGTCCGGTCCGTTTGCCAGAGCCCCTGCCCGCTTGATACAGTCCAATGAAGGACCACAAGCTCCGCACACTTCCTTGCCGCTGAAAGAGAGCCCGGCCTCACACAGTAAAGGATATTAGCTTTTCAGGTTTAAATCTTCATTCCTCTAGACACCTTTCGTTTGAGCTGCTGAAGCTGTCTCCGGGAATCTTAATGGTACCAGAAGTGAAACAGTTGTTGAGTTTGTATGTCTGCTGTAATGTCCTCACTATCGGGAAACGTATCACCCCCCGTCCCCCCGCACAATATGCTGCTGATCCTCTGGACATTTATGGAGTAAATATTCTATGAATAGTTTTAAGGAGAGAGTTCTGTGTGACAAATTGTTAAACAAACAAAACAAGAATTGGTTGTCAGGTGTTTTTTTTTTTTTTTTTTTTTTTTTGAATTTTCGTTCTCCCTGAATTTAGGGCGCCACTTGTCTGAAGTCATATCAAGCTGCCGCTCCGGGATGTCGCGGCTTGGAAACACAGCTTGTTTACTGCTTCATTCCTCTGCAAGTGCGTAATTCATAAATAATCTTTGTTGTATTTAGTTTGCCCTGAGTTTGGGGGTCAGTTCCATTCGGGCTGCCAGATATTGCCTGAAACAGAAAGTTATTGCCCCCGGAAGCTGTGGTGTGAAACCCAGCCTGTTTCTTCTGTAGGAACTGTGTGTGTTTTGTTCTCTTAAAGGTGTGTGGAAGTGTGTTTTTGAGAGCTAATTTGTCTGGCAGTGTGTTTTTATTTATTTATTTTTTCTTCAGTTCGATTTTTTTTTTTCTTGTCATTATCAGAAAAACCTAGTAACCTATCGGGGTATATCTAAGACATTCACTATTGAGAAAAAAGTGTTGAATCTGTGGTGACTGATTTTATTTTTAAATCTTCTCATAAGACAGTTGCAGTACATCAACATAAAATGCCGTGATTTTTTATCTTTTTTTGTATTTGAGAAATGATATGGAATGAACTACAATATATACTTTTTACATACCGAAAGCAATGACATGAATTGTTAATGTTGCATCTATGTAGAGGGACGGTACGTTGCAAGGCGATCGTCTGCACAGTGCTGTGATTCAGTCTAAGCGGCGAGCTCGTCGGAGCCGCCGGACCAACGTTATCAGGTCGGAAAAGGGCGCATTATAAAGTGTGTTGTTTATCTGATTTGTCAGAGAAAGCAAACAATGGCTTGCAATGGCCAAAATATGAGTATTCTTAGCTAATGATAATTGGGCATAGTGTATCTGTCGGTACTCCGAATTGAGGCTCACCAGTCGGTTTCGTTAGCTCGTCAGTTCAAAAAGTGAGGACCTCACGAGAGCATCAGCACGCTGCATGTCCGAGTCTGTGTTCGTGCGACACGTTGCTTAGGAACCTCGCGAGACGCCGCGCGCTGAGGGCTGGGGGATCCCCACTGTAGCTGCCAAACCTTCCTTCTGTGGAATTCCGACAGCGATAGTGTCACCCAGCTTCCGCAGGAGAGCCTTGACATTTCCCAAATGGATAGTTAAGCCCGTGCATGCATGACGACGCATGATTTATATTTTTATGTTTGTTGCAAGTTTGTTTGGTTTACACAGCTTTTTTCGTAGTAAGGACAGGGTTTACATCGTTATGTTTTGGTTGTGCTTAACTAAACACACATGCACACCAGTTCCGTCCTCTCACTAAGGGCGGCATGCCATGACATCGGACTCTGAACGTTGGCATGACTTGTCACGGAAGAGTTTCCTTGAAAGAGAGTTTTTTTTTTTTTAAGTTGCTTGTATGAACTCAACACTATACAATATTGTGTTGGATAAATAAAAAAAAAAAAAAATAAACATTTTTTTGAAGAATAAGAAATTGTGAGTAATTAACTACTCTTGATCTGGGTGACACTGTAGCCTCGCACCACCAGGGATGGGTTTGAATCCCATTTCTGCCAAAAGTTCTGTTATTTGTCATAAATTTGATGTGTCCATGATTGGTGCTCTAATGTGTATGAATTGAATATTACCCACAATGCATCAGAGACATTTGGCACAGTCTGGTCTTGCATAGTAAGCAGTCTGGCCTTCCTGTTCCTGTGTAGACAGAATGCTTACTCTCCTTTGCCAGAAGCCATGAGCGCTCCTGCATTGCCTGTGTAATGTAGACTTCGATCGTCACAGTGTCAACAAACCCATTCTGTTTAGCATCAGCCAATCACTGATGCACAAACCGTCCAACCAGAGGTTTTCCATAGACCAGCCAACCATAACGCTAGTCTGCAGCAGAAGGTCTACGTAAATGATGAGGTGTTTATTAATAACTAACATGCTTCCCCAACCCCCTACTGTGAGAGGGTTTATTTCAGGAGCAGAAGGTACTTGTGCTAATTTAATTTGTTACAAACCATTCTGGCGCTTTCCTTAAAAAGATTGCCAGAGTGCAAGTGTGAGGAAGGGCACCGAATGGTCCCTGGGACATGAGGCATGGTCCAGTGTAGGCTTCACCAGGCTCAGAAGAGGACATCCAATTCAGCTGCTCGTCGTTTGTAGGAAGCTCTGGCGAAGGATGACCTGCTACTGTCATTAGACTCTGCCTTTGGCTGCATATAGCATCCTTCTGGAATGTTCCCCATTTTGTGGCTGCCTGGTGTCTGTTGCAGATGCCAGCTACTCACTCTTAAAATATTCTAAAGAATCTATTTCTTAAAGCTAGTCATATATTTTAGCAAAAAAAAAGAGATTATTTAAACTCCTCATGGGGGGGGGGGGATAAAGACTTGACTTGAATTCTCCACCCACCCCACCTAGTTTAAATTTGTAAGACAGTTGCTTGTGTTTTTTTGTTAATTACATATTTAAATGAAGAAAAAGTAACAATGAAATTCCTAAAGTATACAAAGATCCGAGTGTGTACATAATAAACTCACAAAAGTTTGAATTAAACGTTCTCAGGCTGTTTTCATTAAAACTAATTTTGCACTGAGCAGAACGGCATGAGAATCTTTGCCAGCCACATTACACAGCAATTCAATGACTTCATTTCACAAACAGCATACTGACATGTTTATAAATATTAAATTACCGTGTGGAAATCCTTTGTCACCCCTACCAGCATACAATTGAAAAAACACTTTATTGCATAAATGTTTAATTGGTCCGTTGTTTCTTGTCACCACGGAGGAATCAAGTCAACTTTGTTATAATTGATTATGCCCGTTTCTTCAGTTGCTCTGTCAAAACAAAACGAAACAAAATCCTTCTCCAACATACAGTTCATTTATAGTTTTTCATTACATAAATTACAATATACATTACAAAGACAAAAATGCCTACCTCTAGTAACGCTAACGCTCTTCATTTTGGCCTTTTTCCTCCTGTCAATCAAGTAAAATTCCTGAACAATGAAAGTAGCCATATTTTCTCATTGATAAACATTTTTCTGCTTCAGTTATCTGTGGTGTGTGTGTGTGTGTGTATATATATATATATATATATATAATAAACAGATAGTGAACATTATTCACTTCACATAGGGGTGGTCATAATGCCTCGGCTTGTCTGTGTGTCTGTGTATATATAACTTACTTTGTTTTGCTCCAATCACTCCAGCTAGATTTTGTAAACGTGTCTTGGGCTCTGACACAGATCTTTTTCCTTCTGTCATTAACTGAGAATCCCTGTTCCTCTGTATAGTTCACCTGAAAAGGGAAATAAGAACGACAAAACCTGCCGTTAAAATTCAGGAATCGGGCATAGCCTGACATTTCGGTTTAATGAGCAGGAAGCCACACACACATGACATTACCTGCACTTCGCTTGGCCCCTCATCATAGTTACAGTGCTTCTTGCGGGGAACAACTTTAACTTGGAACGTGAGGGGGAAATAAGCCCAGGGGTGGCTCCATGTTCTGGGGTAGGTCCAATTAAAGGTGTTTTCACTTGTCCTTTCGAGCGTGATCTTATCCGGCTTCACTGGCGTGTTGAAAATGCACAGCATTAAACGCCGAGCTTGATATGCGTAGTCACAGAATTTACAGGTCACTCATTACAGCTGAACCACAAAATGAGAATCTCAGTACTTACCCAATCCGCCAACAGAGGGCAGCACTTGCCCACAACAAACCATACATATAAATGTTTCAGACGTGTGTTGGTGTAATCAGAGAGAAGTTACTCAAGTTATGAGTATTTGCATGCGGATGGCAAGCTTAGTTCATAATTGGCAGATCTGGCACTAAATAAGGATTTAATCTGCATTATCACAACTGGCACATTTGCCAGGCAGAAGGATAAGCAGAAAAAGTCAGACTCATCCAGTTATGGGAGCGAATAGATGGCTTTTGCTGGCTCTGAGAGGCGATATCCACATTATAGCGCTCTGTTGTATATGATCAATCATGTGTCTTATTAGGATTTACATGTTTGCATAAACTTGTCATACATTGGTTCCAGCATCTAACCAAAAGACAGTTCCCAGTATTGTGGCCATCAAGCCTCAGTTAAAACTGCACATCCCTTGTCATGAACAACTGCGCAGTCCAGACAGAAACAGTCACAGGGGAAGGTGTGGAGCGAGTCATACCTATTTCAGTGATGCAGAATTGTCTGAAGTATTTTTCCACGCGGTACCAGTATCTGACATACACAGTGAGGGTGATGTAATTCACCTCCTCCCCATTCGGACAATGTAACCGGTCCAGACACGTGACCCCAGACTTGTCAGCGTCCAGGGAGCATAAGATGTCACTTACACTCGAAGACCTGTAATTTGGAAGGTGATATAACAGTCACCAATTCATGCTTAAGGCTGACTTCTATAATGTGCGAGGAATTCCTTTGAAATATGACTTTTCTTCCGGGCATATCTACAGCTTCTTAAAACTAGCGGTTGTGGCTATATTCTACTGAATATTGGAACACCGTCTCTAAACCACAGTAAAAGATGAAACTGCAAAGGAAATGACCAACACCCACCGTACGGCACTGATCCAGACCACAGATCCTTTCCGCATTTTGCTCCACTTCCACGAACAGTGAAAAATTCCACTGTAGTTTTTTGATGTGCAGTGAATGTAGTCTGGACAAAACCAAAGTACAAAGAAGTGAACCTGAGATCCTTGAAGATGAAATACAAGAGTATTTCCCCAAAATTAAAATCTATTTACAGGCAGGACGTATCGTATGAATTACACATCTACTTATATACAGATGATGCCAGTTACCATGGTCAAGAGAGTATTCTTGTATTACAGGCCTATCTGGTCATGCACTTATTATTTTCTACTTAATGGTTGGTGTCTGACAGGTGGCACTGTGGTTAGCACTGTTGCCTCACACCGCTAGGACAAGGGTTTGAGTCTCTGCCAGGGGTGGGTGGGTGTGTCAGTCATGTTCTCCCTGTGTTGTTGCGGGACTTTCTCTGGGTACTCCGTTCCCCACCACCACAGTATAAAAACATGCTGAGGTTAAGTGGAGCTAAATTGCCCGTAGGTGTGAGTGACTTGTGTATGTGTGTGCCCTGTGATGGGTTGGCACCCCATCCTATGTTGTGACCATAGCCCTGCCAGGATCTGGACCTCCTATGACCCTGAATAGTACGAGTAGTTACAGAAAATGGATGGTTTGCATACATTAGTGTGGATTACACAGATATGATGCACTGTGGTTAAGTGGGTGGTACTGTGACCTAGTTGTTTTTTTTTCATCCAAAGCTGCCCCCCAGACCCATGAAGATGTCAGCATGTGGTGGGCTTTCCATACCTGTGACACAAAGCATCTCCTGATCTTATGTTACCAATGCCACTGAATACGTGCCTGTATCATCTGCAATATCCTTGGTCTTGGCCCGCTCCATCCCTATTCCATCCAGGATTCTCCTCTGCCGCTGTGAGCGCTCCACCTGCACCAGCACCAGCGTGTGGTTGAGGAGACGCCCAGCTCTGTCATGACACGTGTAGTTCCCACCGATTATCTCCTCAGAGATAACCTGCACTCTGTTCCCTTGCTGGCTCATCTCCCTACCCTCGTTCCTCCAGAGAACCTGCTGGCCCTCAAAGGCATCCCCACACCTTAACTCGACCAGAGTCTGTGCATTGGTGTTCAGGTTCACGTCAACCACTAGCACTGGGGGGGGAGAAAACAGAGTGTCTATATGCCCATTCGGACGGCTATTTACACCCGGCCTCCTCAGTCCCCACGCCCCTGGCTACACAAAAACCGTAAACACTGCGTGGCTTTCATGGTTGCACGTTACTTCTGAAGGTACCCAATAATAATAATAATTAATACAAATGCATTGTTGGCTACTGACACCTGGGTGCAAATAGCATCTGTCAAAAAGAAAAACACACTGATTTTCACTGAACCGGTCAACCCATCAATTGCAGTGAAGCTTGCCTAGGGAGCCCCAGGGGCTTTGATGAATATCGCTCGTACTATTTACATACCATTCAAAAGACGAACAGAGCACTGACGAGACTGACAGAACATGGCCAAAGAAAACCATCACTAAATGGATCGCTGACGTTTGTGTAGCTGTATTTGAATATGCAAACAGTGGAAGTCAATGACTGGAAATGAATTACCATTGGGTCTGAGAATCCAGTAACTGTCTGAATGCTGACTGTTGGATTTTGGAGAATGAATGAGGAGAAACAGGACACTCGGCCACACAAAACTCATCTGGCGGAAAAAAAAACAAAGTGATCGTAATGCCGTTGGTGAAATTTGATCGCACTGCAAACTTTCTGAGAGGTCACCCTGATCTGCTGGCCCTAGGCAGGCCACAGGGTAGGATCTCACAGCCCAGCACAGATCCTGTGTCAGCATGTCTTATCCTACCCAGTACTGACTAAGAGTCCTTCAAAAGGCCCTTAGGCTCACAGGTGACCAATAAAATATGATGGTTACATAGTAATTTACACAAGTCTGATACCAAAAAGTTACAAGTTACCAGCAGATACCCCCATACCTATGTCTTGTTAAATAATAATTATAACCATAGAATTAGCTTAACAAAGGGAATAGGTTTTACATTGAAATACGAGTATATATAAAGTATATTTTACAAGGGATGTTCACATATGCTACGTGTTAAGCTTGGACATCTTTTGAATGACTTTGATTGACTAAAAAAATACAGATTATTTAGATTCAAATGGGAGTGAAACTTACCTTCGATCAAAGAAGTCATTGACTAATTATGCCGTGCTTGACTGAGATGTTGAGAATTGTAGCCTATATATACAAATACTAGACGTGAAAAAAAAATCCCAGAATGAAGGTCACCAATCACGATACAGCAAACAGGTTAGAGGAACTGACCAACTAGTCCTGTAAAACCAGAGACCTCAACAAACCATCGCGTGTCTCACGTTTGGCTTGAGGAAATCGTTTTCTGGGTTTTGACCACACTGCATGAGTAATTTCACTATTTCTTTAGAATACATAGTGTGTGACCCTTAATTCAAGTATTTTACCTGGTGAAAGTCTTTGATGATGTCATACATGGGAACTCATTCATTTCCACTCAAGTATCAGGACTAACGTATAACCACTAGCACACAGCAAATTACACGCGATGTAAAACTCTCCCATTCAAGAGCCTGTTTAAAACACAGATAGAAGAAATCAGACTAAGGGTGTATATTTGGGAATGGACAATACAGATATATTGAAAGCAAACCTACGCCCTTGAAACAGACAAATCAATAAATGGTTCAGGGTCCTTTAACACTGTAAGTGGACTTAAAGAGGAACGTACGAGATTCTGAATACCAGTTAAAAGTATTTGCACACCATGGGTTTTACCATTTTTCCATTTATTCCATAAACTGCAGATTTTTTGTTCTTGTTAAGCACTGGAAAGTTGGGTGCAATAAAGGAAGATATAAGTCAAATAAAACAGGTTTCCTTCAAAACATGGAGAGAGAATGTAACAGTGCATGTCTGACATCCTATTAACTGGCTGTGCGGTGACGGCTTAGTCAGATTCT
>JAAGVU020000047.1:5530800-5547248 GCA_011763525.2 Mormyrus iriodes
ATATCTAAAAAATTAAACATTCCCCCAAGATACACACAAATAAATAAATATCAACTCTGAATCATTGCATACAAATTGTACACAAGCAATACCCAACTATGGCTCTAACAGATGCTTTTATCCAACATGATGCGTGATTAAAAGGAGAGTCACCTAGTCCCTGCAGCAAATGGAGGTTAAGGGCCCAATGGTAAAATCACCATGCCGACCATGGGATTCGATCCAGACCTTCCGTTCATAGGCACTGTGTCCTAACTACACACTATCACTGTCATGTAATCTCAGCATACAAACCTGCTGTCTTTAAATCGCAATAATATTAATATTATTAATAATTAGTAATATTCAATTCAGTTCAAATTTTATTTGTATAACGCATTTTCACAACATTACATTGTCTCAAAGCACTTTCCCGGGCTGTGTTATGCTATTTTCTTAATTATCCAGCTCACCTACATCTACATAAAGTATCAACATGGACATTTTCCCAGAAAATCTCATCAGAAAAACTTGATTTAATATACAGTATGGAATTTTATAATTGGAAATGTTAACACAAAGTTAACAACCAATTCTATAACTGAGATCATATTATCATATGTTATGTGTAATCATTAAATTAAAAGACAAATGTAGATGGTTGTGGGTCTGCCCCTCACCCACACACATTCATGATCATGCAAGGTGTGCAGGTCACCATAGAGTATAAATGCGAGGTGTGCAGGCCCTGTGACGTGATTGGCTGAGGGAGAGAGCACATGGTCACCATAGAGTATAAAGGCGAGGTGTGCAGGCCCTGTGACGTGATTGGCTGAGGGAGAGAGCACATGGTCACCATAGAGTATAAATGTCACTGCCCCTAGGGATGACAGGGGATTTCTATGCAGTCAATGAGGTAAGCTAATATAGCTGTTAATCTATGTGTTGATATCCATCTTATTAATATCTGTTTTTGCCATAGCTATCAGTCAGTGGTATTCTTGAGATTTCTCTGAAGGCCCACCCCTCAGTGTGCCTGCCAGCCAATCACAGGAGGTGGAACTCTTCCCTAAAGGTTCATTTAACGTTTAATTTGATTTTGGTTTAATGTGATTTTTTTCCCCCCGATTCATTCATTCTCTTGACACTAAGTAGCTCTTGTACTGACGTTGATGACCCTTCTCACTCTTTTCCTTCACCAGACTGCTGCACTGAGCTCTGTTTCCACCTAGTTTAATGCTTTCTGATTTTTGTACAGTCTTATTTTCTTCTGAAGGGGCCCAGGTGTTTTCTGAACATTGCCTCTGCCTTGAACCGGTCCTGTGCATATTGCTATGATGGTTATTGCTAGCACACCACTTCTACTGGATAATCTTTCCACAATACCTGCTTAATCTTACACTGCCATACTCTGCTGATGCAATACAATACAATTTATTTTATATAGCGCCTTTCACAACAGTCGCCCCAAAGCGCTTTACGTGATATCGAGAGAATAGGAATAAAATAGGAAAAAGGAAAGAAAAAGAAAATTAAAGAATGAAGGAAGACCGGATGACAATGGAGGAGAGGAACTAAAAACTCCCAAGTAAGGAGAAAAAATACCTCTGGGGGTCCAAGGTCAACTGGCAACCAAACCCCCCCCCCCAGGCATGCTAACATTGTTGCACAGAAATGTTCTGTGCTGATGTTGTTATTATCTTTGTCTAGGCCCTGGCCTTGGTGCGTTGCTGCCGCTAAATGCATACATATTGCTGTAAATTGGTGCAAACATCAGCTGTCACTGCAAGGGGCTTGAACAACCTTGCATACCTGTCGAGTTACGTGACCTCATAGCTCTAGAATGAGTCATAAATTTATCCAGGTGGATGAAGACACACTCTGGTGAAAACACAAAAATGTTATATAACTCATTTAAAAGATCTTTGTTGTGCCCTCCTGTCTAACTCAAGCACCACCTTCCTCCAGAACCTGATGATTTTTGCTGGCTCCTCCCAGGACCTCTTGGAGACTTGTTTGTGATTGGCTAGCTGATGTTAGCCGGTAAGCCCTGAATTAGCGTTAGCCCCTCCTGTTGCTAAGTTTCAAAAAGGACACAGGGTACCAAGCTAATTGTTTATCTGGAGATTATAAATCATCCTATTACTAGAGGACATTGTCGGCAGCGTCCCAAAAGTTGGAAACACAATCTGTTTTTGGTATATCGCTTTCAGCACAACACTTTGGAACGCCATCAACATCTCCATTATAAAGTTATTATAACGGATCCAAAATGTAAATGTCTGTGGTAGCGGCAGGTGGCAACCTTAAATGTGACCAGCATGTCAGAGGAAATCGATGAAAGGGCTTTTTAGCTGTTTTTGGGCTGTTCCTGCCCTGGATTCTGTACACTATCTGATCGCTGTAAAGTCAGAGCATTTTCCCAGCAGGAAAGACGTGTAAATGTCACCATCTCATTTGTGTGAGAAATTTGAACGGTGAGGCGAAAAAAATAGCATGCTGATTTTTTGGGAACTTTCGCTGTTCTCACTCACGTCTCCCTTTTCGTGGTACTATTTTGCGTACTAAATCTGTAAAATTAAGTGCAGGGCTTGAAGTATTTTCAAGTTTCAATTATTTTAAGTTTGTCCTCGTTTTTCTGTGCACTGTCATTTGCCGCATTTTCTCCTCCTTATAATACCATGCCGTTTATCTCACGGCTTACCGGTTAATACCTCCCACAGAGGTTATCTCCAGCATGAACCACCCGGGCTGTATATGGGGAAAACGTTAATAAATGCAATAAGGAGGCTTTAGCATTAACCCCCATTGACACGTAATTACCCCCGCCAACCCATTCCCAATTACCACTGACTCTTCATCTGCTCCTGTCGTTGGGCACGTCATCCAATCAGCCGCTTGGCATTTGCATGCATGTGACGCGCGGCTGGCAATATGAGCACAACATTAAAGCTGTTAAGTTGCCCCTGGCCAAGAGCCTCACGCTGCCTCACAAGCAATAGAGACCCACACGCACACACGCCGTCTTTGAAGCACTTGCCATTATGATGGTCCCTTTCAGCGAGACGGAAACATTACAGGTGTCACCTCAAGATCTACTGCCTTTGTTTGTATGGAGAGGTGGATCAGTGGGGTCTTCTCGGGTATCTCAGAGGCCTTTTTCATTTATTTGGCAAATGCTTGTATCCGAAGTGATGTAAAATTCAGGAAGCAAGGTCAGCCAGTCCCTGGAGCAACTGGGGTTAAGGGGCTTGACCCAATAGACCAGGAGTTTGACCAGGCAACCTTCTGATTATACACTCAGAGGCCCAACTACAGAGCCACGCAGTGGCCCAAAACTGTGTGCCCGGCTTTGGCCTCTTATCTTCCCTGACTTTGCCTGTTCGCTGTCTGAAATGGCCTTCAGTAATCACTTTCAGTCACCTTTTACCCCGCTTTAAGCGAAAGGCCTAGAATCAGGAGTTTTGGGCCAGTGAATAGCATGGATTATAAATAAATGTACCTTAACTCATTTGCCAGCTTATATCCTGTCTTGTGGTAGGTTTGAGAGAACCGTTTCATCGAATGTGATAAAAAAAAATCCACCTGTCTATTTAAATAAAACAAAATAAGGATGTTTTCCATTTTGTAACTACAAAATAGTCCAGTATTTAAATTAATCATGTCACTGATGCAGTGACCATTGGTATCAGAGAAGGACAGCACTGGTGAGGTCCCACTTCCTGCGTGTCTGTCTACTGTTCTAGGAGGAACCGCCTCTGTCTATTTCCTCCAATGACAACCAGCCTCAGTTGAGCTAAGGACCAATCACAATGCAGCATCCTCCAATACCAACACAAAGTATACCAATGAGTAACTGAATCACATCGTAACTTCAAAGACTGAACCAAATAAATGGAGTCTCAGCAGGAAAGTGGTCACTCAAGGCTGTTTGGATATACACATAGAATCAATTCTGGAAGCTCTTTATTTAGATTTCACATACTTACCAGGTAATTATAAAAACACAGAATATGAAACATGGAAGACTATAAGAATACTGGCTAGTCGTTCCTCTAGTGCAGTGTTTCCTAACCTGGTCCTCGGTTTTCGCTCCCTCCCAACTGCCTACCATAGAGTCCACATTTTTGCTCCCTCCCAGCTCCCAAAAACATGGACTGTCTGCGGGTCCTCGAGGCCCGGTTTGGGAAACACTGCTCTACCGGTCAGTCGTTCTTGGATATGATGGGAGGCACGCCCAGAGCATTGTGAGGCACTCAGTTTTGCCTTTGAAGCAATTCCCATGACTTTTGGTAGAAGTGGCAAACTAGAATCACCTTTCAACAGACACCGTCCTTATGGAAGGCCTCCTTGCGGTACACAGAAAACACAGAGGTACCCTTTGGTTTTCTCCTTGATTAAATAAAGATCCAGGGGCTAGATTACAACTAGCATCTATTTTCTGGAGGCAGTCACACAAATAAGCGGGACTCTGGGGACTTTCCACTGATGCGAAACATCGGACTCTCCGCACGGAGGCGGTGGGTGCGAGTTACATAAGGTGCTGGGTCTATGCGAACCCACTGTCATTAAACCCCCTCAGATGTACGACCCTCTCCTGACCAGTTAGGGGCAGTTTATCCAGTGAAGGGGGGTGGGGCACCCACCTCAAGACTGTCTACCCCAGTTACAATCAGTATCACTCCATATAACTATGATGATTTTTTATGTCAACTCTGTTGCTGCCCTTAAGCTGATACCAGCACACATCTATCTGGTAAGGCTTAACACAATATCCATTCATTTTTTGTAACCACTTATCCTATTCAGGATTACAGGGGGTGCAGAGTCTATTGGTGCAAAGCAGGGAACAACCCAGGGCACCAACCCATCATAGGGCACACTAACATATGTACACCTCAGCATGTTTTTGGACTGTGGGGGAAAACCCCGCAACAACACAGGGAGAACATGCAAACTCCATACACATGGTACCTTGGTGGAGATTCAAACCCTGGTCCCAGAGGTGTGAGGTCACAGGACTAACCACTGCACCACCTTACTTGACACAATATAAATACAATACATTGTGATGGATTCTTCATGGATTTTCACAATGGCGTATTGAGGTCCATTTAAATACAATATTAATCTATCGAGTCTTTGCTAGGAGTAAGAGCTCTGCTCCTGGGAGTTCGAAACATTTAATCTTCTCTAAGATGCATTTGAACAGGGACTCCATCCAAGCTACAAAGAGCATTTTTTGCTGCTGATATCCTGCTCTGTATTCAAAGCAAATTGTTCAGTATATGTTTGAAAGAAAGTCAACTCTGTTTCCCTTTGAATAACTCTTACAGTCTGAAAAGGTTAGAACCAGAGGTGCCACTAAAGCCGTCTTAGGGAGTCTTTAGTCCCCCTAAAATGTACAATAATTAGTGTAATTAGTGTGTCTTAAAATCAGACCTCACTAGTAAGGGCTTAGTCCCCCTATTCACAAATCTCTAGTGACGCTCCTGGTTGGAACAGGTAAATCGCTGCACCATTTCAGGAGAAATAAAAATAGGGTAATTGGCCATCCCAAACTGGGAAGAAATTATGCTTTTAAGTTTCATTTTTTCCCCCACTTTGCTATCCTGTGTGTTCGGCCCCAATCCTGTCTCTATTATTGAACTGAATGAATTTTCATTCTATTTCCTCTGTTTTTATGCTAAAATTAAATATAGCAATGAGAAAGTCACAAGGCACATAACGCTGATGTAATAGTGGATGTCTTGTTTATTACACACATTAAATATAAAGTCAGTTATTAGTGCATGATTATGATTATATAACATTTCTGCTTAATACTCTCTGTCTTAAGGATTCAGCTCTTTGTCTGTGTATGTGTGCAAGAAGCATAAAATTCTGCTTTACTTACAGGACCAGTCAAACATCTGTACACACCTACTGAAAATCATTTGTTTTCAGCAAGATAATGAGAGACCTCAGGTTATGTAAGTACTGTATGATCTAGTGAACAAGGAAAGATATGGAGTGCTGTGACAGGTGACCCGGCCCCCACAATCCCCCGACCTAAACCATACTGGTCTGGGATGAGTTGAATCGAAAAATAAGAGCAAGGCAGCCAACTTGGTGCCCAGAACTTGTGGAAACTCCTTCAGGATTGTTGGAGAAGCATTCCAGGTGGCTACATCTGGAAATTGGTTGAAAGAATGCCAAGAGTCTGCAATGCTGTCATTAACGCAAAAAGGGGGCTATTTTGAAGAGTCTAAAATTTGAGATTTTGAACATTTCTCTTGATGCTTGTAATATTTGATATGCATTACTGCATTGCTTCACGGCCTTTTACTTTAAGGTGAGTAACATAGCTAAAAAAGGCAAATGCATTAAAAACTGTAATGTCCAGATTTTGCCTGGTACTGCAGACGTTTAATGCGTCCGGCCTAGCATCCTCCTTCACGCAGATGTTTGATGCGTACCTCCAACACCCTATTTTGCATCGACGTCTGGCCATTTCATAACAAACTCGCGGTAAATCACAGTCTCAGACAGTCCTCTCCGAAGAAAACATTGAAGGCATGGCCCTCAGCAGGCATGAATGCATTATGCCAATTTCCCTGCTGGGGATTCATTAATCTACGTGCTGTTATGTTGTAGACATTGAATACTCTTCACGAACTCGACTGGATCTGCATAAAGCACTTATCTGCAACCCAAACTCTAATTAACAGCTCCCGCTCGTTCTCGATTCACTCTCGTATTCACGCGGAACGGACCGGACCACTGGAACACTGGTCGGGAAGGCCTTTGTCTAGTTGGGCCTTCAATGGACATCTCTCACTGTTTTTTTTTTTGAGAATGTGATTCTACAATCAGTTGTGCTTTTTGCAATTTCACCTAAAAAAGCTTTCAATTAGCATGGGGGGTGGGTGAGGGGGTCCCTCCCTGCTATCCTCCCCTTGAAGTATCATTCCATTAGCCTCTTTCCTATTTCCTCTAGAGGACAGCCAGTGATTGCCCACTCTGATCTGGGGGGATAATTGAATTCAAGTACCTTCTGCTCCACGCCTGCTTACTGTGTCCCATTTGCATGAACTGGTAGTTGTTTCTGTCCCTTCCTTTGTCCTCCTGAGACAGCTGCCTGTTCTTTACCTTCCTTCTGTAAAGCAGGTGAGTCTGTGATATAGTTACTTAAAGTCTCTAGCTCAGTGATTCCCAATCCAGTCCTCGGGGACCCCCACACAGTCCACATTTTTACTCCCTCCCAGCTCCCTGCTGGAGCTAAAACATGGACCATCTGAGGGTCCCCGCGGACCGGATTGAGAAACACCATCCTGACTAATTTATAGCATATTAGAATGAAATGGCACAGAAGCCGAGTGTTAATGCAGCCATCTCTCCATCTTCTGAGGGTCACGGTCCTGTCCCAGGCAGCACAGAGTGCATAGCAGGTGTATGACATGGATGATAGTTCATCACAGGACACGTAAGTGCATCATGGGTAATTTAGAGCCCGCAAATGCCTACCTACCTTGGGGTCAGAGTGCAGGCCATTTATCTAGCACCCCTGGAGTATTTTAGGGGATTAAGGGCCTTGCTCAAGGATTCAGTAGCCATGTGATTATTCTGCCAAGGCCAAGGCTCAAACCAGCAACCTTTTCATCACAAGCACAAAGGCCTAACTTCAAAGTCAAGGCCCAAAATATTTAACAGATCTCCGAAAAAAATATGAAATATGACTGCTCAGATCTCAGGAAAAAGGGCTGTTGGTTGTTCCAGGCACCAAGTTCAAGACTCGTTTGCGGCCGTGCCCCGAAGTTATGGAATGGTCTTCCTCCTCCGGTATGTGCAGCTGATTCAGTTGACTCTTTTAAACTGTTTTATTTAAATAAGCTTTTGGTTAGATTTTCTGATTTTATTCTTATTATATATTTTTTGTTTATATACTGTAAGGTTGACAGCTTTGGACTTCTATAGTGCTTTGTGACTTTTGGCTGTGAAAAGCGCTTTATAAATAAAATTTTACTCATTTACTTACTAACCCACTGAGCCACATATTTGGACCATGGGAGGAAACCCATGCAAATGAGGGAGAATGTGCAAAGTCTGCACACACAGAGCGTAGAGAACCGTAATCAAATTCCATGCACGTGTGAACATACTAGGGGGATAAACCTGATTCTGATTCAGAGCCAGGATTCCGTCCACCAGCCTTGGAGGGATGAGTCAACATACTGAGTCACTGTGCTCATCCCAGTTTGTCCACTACACTTCAAATCAAAAGGATCTCATGTTCTCTGTCATGTACAGGGCCCCAGAAACCGGCTTCACTGGGTCCTTTACTTGTAGTTTATATAGCACACATGTACAGTATATGTATCCCAACTGAAAGATAACATATCATTTATGAGCCTGTCAAAGGGCATGTCTGGCTCAGCGGGTTAGGGTATGGTGCCTGTGATCAGTAGGTTGCCTGTTCAAGTCCCTGGGTCAGCTAGACCTTTAATCTGCAATTTCACCAGGGAGAACCTGACCCTGTTTTCACATCTACAAAAATGTGTCGCTTTGGGTAAAAACATCTACTACATAAAATCTGAATGACTCTAGAACAGTGTTTCTCAAACCAATCCTCCAGAACCCCCAGACAGTCCCTGTTTTTTCTCTCTCCCAATTCCCTGAGACTAGGGAGGGAGCAAAAAAGTGGGCCATCTGGGGGTCCCTGAGGACTGGCGTGAGGAACCCTGTTTTAGAGTGGGCAGAGTGCCCTGGCTTGTGTTCATTTAAAGCTGTTCCTGGGAATGACCCATGTTGATGGTTAACTGCCCCACCCTTTCAGTGCCTCAGCTGATTAGTTTCCACGTCTGATGGATGTTTTGCTGCAATATTTTATCGTCCAGCTTTATGGGCCGTCGCTGTGTCACAGATTCCGTCCTGTTTGACCTAACCTTACTCCTGTCAATTCCGACGTCGTGTGTCATGGCTCCAGACAGTTCATCACCAAAGACCTGCGGACAGATAGAGATGGAGTTTCAGCCCACATATTATACACAGTGAAATATTACATGCAACCATAAAACCACAAGGCCTGTGTGCATTGCAACGAACATGAACAAAATCATTTGACACAGGGACTGGAGGATGGGATGAGTTTATTTACACGCAGGGGATACAACAGGGGGAATAAGCAAAAATGGCCCCAAGATGGTCATTTTGGCCCTAAAATCAAACAAAGCAGGTCCATAGATTGTACTCTTTCTAAAAAAAAACTCTTCATGCATCTGTTTTTAGTGTGTGTGCATTGCATCAATTTGAGTATTAGCATCTATGTATATTATAGGTGCCATATTTAAAATAAGCAACGAAATTAGCCAGGAGCAATAAATGATAATGAGCAAACAGGGCTAACGCTAGCTTATACACAAGTCTTTTTTCAAGATTTAATATTTTTATTGTTTCATGTATTAAGTACAGGCTGTATTAAATATAATGAAATTCTGAGCGTCTCTCTTTGCAGTCTGACACTTAGATGGTAACAAATACTAGTAAACAAGATGTGGCAGCAGTGAAGATGAAAATAAGTACAATTTAAACTGACAAAAATAAATAAATGACATTTGCAGCAGTACTGACTTGTAGCGGCGATGGGTTCAGTGAGCACTGTCCCTGTTAAACAAGTAAATAAAATAAAAATAAAAGGTCTTATGCATCTTTAACAAATAATAATTTTATGTTCAAGAAGGGTTAGGGTTAGGGTTAGGGTTAAGGTTGTCCCTTGACCCCATCCTGCCCCTGAATACCCTTGTGGTCCCTTCATCCTGCAAAATCATATATCCTGGTGGCATCCCTCTAGGTGAGGTGTGATAAGAAAAATTCAGCCACTCGGTCATTGCGCGTTTGACTTCTTCACCGAACAACGGAAACTTCATTTCAACCCCTGCATTCATCACCCTATTTTCAGTTTATACGCATTTCTTTTGTAATAGCCAGGAGCAGAGGATGACTGCACACAAACTACGGCCCTCCAACTAATTAGGAAATCCCGCATCAGCTGAAGAATAGGTTCTGCGAAATTAAAATAATTAAAATTTAATATCTCTTTAAAATGCTTGTTTTGGGCTCTTTTTAACATTGATTCAGTGGGTAAATCTGGAGTCAGGGCTTTTAGTGAGCAGGACACTGTCTTTTTCATTATAATGCTTCAAACGACAGGCATTTTTACCTAGAAACTACCGGGTAATAAGAACTAAAATGAGGCTTTTTAAATTAAGGCTCAGGGCCATTCAAATCCCATATCATAATTTTGTCAAGTTTTTTCCCATATTTTTAATATTCCATCTGTGTCTGGAGTGCCAGTCGACACCTGGTGCTCTTTCTAAACATGAAATAAAAATTATTTCCTAGGGCAATTTTATGTTGTTTATTTTTTGTTTTTAATTCCTTTTTCCCTTTATAACTTAGTCATGCAAATCTGCACCACAACTGTGTGTAATTACTGCCTTCTTAACATCAATACATTCCTTTACCGTCATTGATTTTGTAATAAAGTGGAGAGATTGTCAAGGAGTTTAACGTGTCATCTTAAGCTCCTTTAAGCTCATCTTGTTAATTTCTCTCTTGAGATCATCACACATATTAGCAGAAATTACGATGTGATTCATCCATCCATCTACCCATCCATCCATTCATCCATCCAGTGCTGGGTAAAGTACTTCCCCAGTTACCTTCACCTCCAGTGCCTCCCCACCCCACCCCACCCAGTAAGCATCACCGCAGTTGCTATTTCTGTGCCCTCCCCCCAAGAAGATGGCACCCTAGCCTCATGGGTTGACTGGCACTGCATCCATGCACTGTCTTTATCCACTTACCCGATTCAGATGCACGGTAAATCTGAGGGGGGATTGAGGCAGGTTGCAAGGGATGTTTGGTGGACTGCCAGGCCATCTTCACTCACCCTGTGGCAGTGGTGGCCCCATGGTTAGGAAAGCGGGCTTGCTGTTTTGAATCCCTGACCAGCGAGGTACCACTAAAGTACCCTGAGCAAGGTACTGCTCCCCGGGCACTGAATTAGCTGCCTACTGCCAAGTCACATATGGGTTAAATGCAGAGGACACATTTTGTTGTTGTGTCAACAATAACAATTGATCACTTCAGAGGCATGGTCCATGTCTACATGATACTGCATGTCTTTGGAACGTTGTGTGGAGAGCAGAGTACGTTTGGCTGGAATCATCCAGCTCCACACTGCTCCTCAATGTAAAATTCTGCTGTCTAACTCTCGTCCCACGTAGTCCTTCACTTTAAGGAAACCACCGGTTCCTGTTTAGAAAGGTAACTCGGTATTTAATGCTCTTGGCCTACATCTCCAGGGTTGGTGGCTTAAATCATGCACCTCTGTCAGGTTCGGTTAGTGACGGTTTCCTCCCACAGCCCGAAAACACGTGGTTATGTGAACTGGCATGTCTAAGTTATCCATGGCTTGTGATGGACTGGCATTCGGTCCCAGGGGCCTCTACCTTAGGGTAGGCTGTAGGCAGGGATGTTGGAGAGGCAAGGATACCCTGGATACTAGGGGGTCCAGCACTTTACAGGGGGTGTAGATTATGTAAAATTATATGTAAAACTGGCTAGGAGGGCGAGGTGACATTTTCTCAGGGGGGCCTTGAATTTCTAGCTATGTCTATGTCTGTAGGCCAAGGTTCACTGTGGCCCAGCACTGGACAAGAGTTAGGAAGATGGATGGATGGATGGATGAATGGATGGATGGATTTTAAACTTCCTCTTAGGCTACGTGGCCCAGCACTGGACAAGAGGTTGGAAAATGGATAGATGGATGGATGGATGGATGGATTTAAACTTGTACTTAGGTCAGGCACTGTAATTGTATATTTCAGAGTTAAAGAGAGAGAACGAGCCAAATCTTAAGAGTCCGTCTGCCTGTTAAATCACCATGCCTGTCTGCTCCAGATTATAGAGTTTCCCCCCACTAATCTTTGTGCAGTTCTTCGGTACGATGTTCATTAAGTACTCCGGCTGATTTGTGAGGACACAGTCAAGAATTCAATATATAGACCATATGAGTTGTTTAGTCTCATCATGGGGAACCATGTAACAACAGTGACTCTATCACAAGACTCATGTAGACAGACGAGTCAGTTCAAGTCAGTATGACTATAAGTCATCGGATTAGCTTATAAAGCTACAGAGTGCCCCAAATGCATTCCCCACTGAACGGCACTCAGAATAATAAAATGAATATATTTATGCATTTATCACCTGGATGTAGAAGGTACATGGGCACCAATTCACTCCTGACCTCTTATATTAATACGAAAATGGCGAAACAGATATTTAGCCCCAAGGGAGCCAAAAACAGGGTATACCTGCCAGAAAATTTCTCAAAATAAAATCTAGCCGACACAACAGATAAGGCATTCCACTCATAACTGTCACTTTCTTCATCATATTCTACAGAGTTTTGTGGAGATTTAAGCTGATGTGGGTGAGAATTAAAAGGAAATAAGTCACTATACCTCTGGGTTCAGGGCACATGTCACGCTGTACACATGTGTAGCCCTGAACATTCTGTGCACATGTGTACCCCTGAACACTCTGTGCACATATGTAGCCCTGAACACTCTGTGCACATGTGTAGCCCTGAACATTCTGTGCACATGTGTAGCCTCCTATATTGCAAGTAAAAAACCTGTTCACCTCTTGATTATGATCAGGATTTTCCCCAGCAAACTGTGCCTTGCTGTAATTGTCCTGTAAACATTACCGTTCTCAAGGTCCTGTCAGCATGTACAGTGAAGTTTCTGCAGCTTTCAAACAGAGAGACCTCATTAGAGAGAATTTACAGGCACACAGGGTCTGGCCGGCCAGCCAAAGAACAGAAAGACGACAGACAATCTAAAGTTCCAATATCTCTCTGTCCTATATAATTACCTTCATTTTCATTTGTTCTCTCTCCCCATTAATATATTCTGAGATGTGTTACTGCTAGCAAAGCCTGATGTCCGAATGTAGTATTTTTAGGTTAGAATTATAATGGGGCCCCAGCCATTTAAACCTCAGCACTTCAGTGCCATTTGTGGAAGTCACCTTGTGATGATTTCACCGGAGAGCTGGATATGGAATCCAGGTATTACTTAATGCAAAATAAATATGCAGCCTCGTCCCACAGTGTGTTTCTGTGCAGTGGATAAAAGCATCTGCCAAATAAATGCAATGTAAATGTTCCCGGTCCTGCTGTGGTATTTTCCCCAGAAATGTATAACAGTACCTTCTACATTTATTCATTTTTATTTATTATATGTTTACTGGTTGGTTCTGGAATGGTGTGGTAGTTCTGTGTGATATTGCACTGCATCTAATATGGGTACCCTAAATACAATGATTCCATTCTTCCGTCCATCTTCTGAGTGTTTATCCCTGCAGGGGCCTGGAGTCTATCCCAGAGAGCTTAGGGCCCAGGCTGGGGTAGACCCTGGCAGAGATGCCAGTCAATTGCAGGACATACAGTGGCAAAAATATCGATAATGTTTTACATGATTAATGGACAAGTGCCACTTGGTGGAGTGGAGATCATTGACGCAGCCACAGCTTAGATCCATCCAGTGTTTTTTGAGATAACATAAAAAAAAGAAGATTTTGCATCGATTGTTCTGAGCTGGCGAGCTCAGAAACAAAAGAACCATTTGATACAGAAATGGGCTTAAAAGGATCAGCAGAGGGGAATGAAATTAGAAAGATTGAAAGAGTTTGTGTGGAAAGGCTGGGGGGCAGGAGAAGAACTTTTATTGGGATCAGGAATAAGGAACAGATGTACCAAATACACTTATCATCTGACTGCCCCCGCCCCCTGCCCCAGGACATCTATAACCTCACCCCCCCACCACCTCATCTCACAGATTATTTCCTTTATTAATTCTTTTATCTGTTGCTTCCAGACGAACTTTTGAATCGCGTCCATTTAATCTTGAGCTGTGTGGCACAGCGTTCTCCAGCCCAAACAGCCTACCAAAGAACTCCCGAAATCCTCTTCCTTAATCGCATCTGCGTTTAACGGACCGGACCCGATCAATCTGTGGACACTCTGTCTAACTGGATTTAGATGCGGGCAAAGAGGTAAGATGGGGTAAGAGACGTGTCAAATGCACAAAGGTGCCAGATTGCTCCAGTCGTTTGCCGTGTGGGGCTCATACACATGCCACTGGGGTTCTAATGGTAATAGCTTTGGTTTATGGTTATGACTTTTAGTCTCTGTCCTACAGTACACTCACTGCGCCCTAATTCTGTTTAATGATCCTGCATGGCATCTAATGCATTAAAGCTGGTCCTGCAGACTAACATTACCCACTTCTGCAGAAAAAAATAAAGAATTGCTTTAGCTTCTATTATGCTCTTAAACAAAAAGGTACTTTCACTGAATATCTTTTTAAGTGACAGGCAACAGCAGGCAGTCCAACTGACTGGGTCCCTCTTAAGTGATTTCTGTATATATTAGTGAATAAAGACTGCATATACAGCCCAGCTGTAAATAATGAAAGTCACAGTACAATTACTCTCCGGTTCGATGTAAAACCTTCACGTTCACCAATGAGTGTAAATTTACCTTTGTGATTAAAATGTTCGCTGATCGATTTTAGTGCCGGGGGACACTTAGCATTTGAGCTAACTGTGTTCTGCACTGTTTTAGGTTAAATATGGATGTTTGGCAGAGGAAATATTTCATTTAATGTTTTTTGTGTTCTGTGAAATTCCACCTTGAGGCTACAATTAATTAGCTGGAAAGGTTTATTAAACCCTTTATAAGAAGATCCTGTACTTCTGATCTGTGAAGGAGAACTACATGGTAAGGTCATAGCTGATATCACGTCTGATTGTGCAAACGTATTAACAATAATGAGGTCTGAACTAATGGATTAATGAACCACGATGAGTGTGGCACACCCAGGGCGGAGAGTTAATTAAAAAGCATGTAAGAAGTACGTAATCTACCTATGGTCGAACGCAATTATTGTTCATTTGATGGTGTATTGCAATGCTTCCCAATGCAGACCTCAGGGACCTGCTGACAGTTCACATTTTTGCTCCCTCTCAGCTCAGCAAAAATGTAGACCGCCATTGGGTTGTTATGGAACCGACGGTATCTCAGCGTCTGAGAAGGCGCAGCATCATGTTTTAGAAAGATTTTTTCTGGATGTTGTCATTGTACAATCGTACCGTCGTATCTGTTTGCTGTTTTTGGTGTGGTTTTGAAAATCTGACCTTAAATAATATTAGAATAATATTAAATTATATATATATATATATAAAATGATATTAGCTGGAACAGAAGCTTTGTGCTGAGCCATGCATCCTCGCATTTTCCATGCACAGTATTGTGGTGGCCGTCAAACAGTCGATTGTGATTGACAGGTCAGTTGGCAGACATTTCCAGGTTTGAAGTTGCGTTGCAGAATCGTCCTCCCCGTTTGGCAAAATCTACCGAAGGTGGAAAAATCTACCAGCATTAGTAGCTTCCCAAATTATTTTCTTTGAAAAAGTAACTCTCACTGAAAAAGTGTAAAAAAACCAGGTGCCAACCTGTGCCATCTCAGGAAGCGTGAGACACCAGTTGGAGGACAACCAGGACAGGATGTCCAAACACCCACAATCAGAGGTGGGTAATTCAGGTCCAGAGAGTAAAAGTCCAGACCAGGATTTTGTTTCAACCAACCAGTTGAGCATAAAGAGTCACAGTCACATGGTACTGGTTGGTTGAAACAAAATCCTGGTCTGGACCTTTACTCTCTGGACCGGGATTACCCACCTCTGCCCACAAGTAAACACCCTCATCACAAAATGATACAACGGTTGGTGCCCTTCGTGCAGCTGATGCTTCTGTTAACGTGAAGCATAATGATTCTTGTTATGTGGCACCTTCTCACAAGGCAGTGATTATAAATAATATTTGGATTAAAAATAGCCTCTCAGGTCCCCGCCCGGGGTGGCCGACGCCATGCCGGATATCTGGTACTGTAAAGCAGTGTTCAGTTTCAGTTGCACTTGATGAGAGAATGTTCTACAGGACTCTGCTTAAAGTGATAGAACTACCATACCAAAGAAGGAATGCAGATTTTAAAAAATGCAACAATATGTTTCTGAGTAGCAGGGGCAATTCCAGGATTTTTGAAGGTGGGAGACATAAGAGGGACCAACCTTATCATTAGCCAATGATATGTTTTGAGTCCATGAGGGATGGGGAGGGGCACTCTGGGGGCCAATCAGGTTTCAGCTGGTGCCAGTGTCCCATTGGCCCTGCCCCTCTATGCACCTTTGCCAATTAGAATCAATATGCAATGCTCACAGAAAATCTTGGGACGCTTGCTGAATTCGGTAAAAACATTGCAAATTTATTGCAAAAATCACTACTTTATTCATTTGTTCACAAAAAGATATATTACATGTGAAACAACCAATAGTTTAAGTAAATTATCCATTTCAAG
>JAAGVU020000047.1:5571759-5593648 GCA_011763525.2 Mormyrus iriodes
CGCACCCCCAATATCACACTCTCTCCTAGAGTGCTGAATGTAATAGACTTGAGACTAAGCTAGCTAATAGATAGTGTGTGTGTGTGTGTGTGTGTGTGTGTGTGTGTGTGTGTATATATATATATATATATATATAGTTATTAAATAAATAAAAGAACAGTGTATGTTCACAGGCAATTTACAGAAATATATAAGTTCCCAAAGACTAATTTCATGTGTCACCTATTATCTACGATTCATAAATATTGCTTAAAAGAGAAATTCTGCTTTAAAGTCCACAGGTAGGATTAATGTTAATGATTCATTAATGAAACATCTCGCCGTTACATTTTAAGTGAGTCGCCAAAGAAATAAAACTAAGAATTGCAATTGTCAGCAGTTTTAATAGCACTGAAAAGATGAATGAATACAAACCACAAATACATAAATCCGTAACTTTTTTTAATATAGATATGAGTTGACGGTAAATGCCAGGGCAGGAAGAGGGCACAGTCCACAGATAGAAACAATGAAATGCTATTGATAGAACTCTATTTGTATTCAAAGTATGTTTCCATTATAAAGGTTAAATAATGTTAGAAAAATGATTGACACAAAAGTTTAAGTAACAGAAGTTTATTATAAAAAAATGTTCTCCAGGGTTACGTCTGCTGAGATGCACTCGCTTATACATAGGGCTTCAGATTAGGCATTTTTCAAGAATCTAGTGGTACTTCCAGATGAATATGTGACAGGTGATGAGTCAAATCCAAATTTGTAGACCCTAAGACCACGTGATTAAAATCCACTGTCTAAACGTTAAATATGAAGAAGTAAAACTAAATTTAATCACATCAAAATGACACCGATATGGTGATAACCCTACAAAACAGAAACTCTAGCCAGTAAGGGTTTGAAGAGCTGAAATTGTTTGTCCTTCAGCTACAGGAAGATGGCAGCTGAAGTAACTCCTTTTTATGAGTGCTGTATCCTTCCGCACGGTTTCAAAAATTAACATACATATTGCAAAAACTAAAGTAGGCCTGCACATCAAACCTAAAGGACTTGAGAGTTCTAAAGCACAGCTGGTAGATGGAGCCCTGCATATTTACCCATCAAATGAGCTCATATCTTATGCACACTCGGCATAAGGCCTCTCAGCACACTGTGGTGCATTAATAAGAAGTAAATTAGGGTGATTAATCATGAACCATAAATACCTGAGTTATGTGTTTTTAAGGAAGCACTTTGCTTTCTCAATGAAATGAGGGATCTCATGGGAAACTGGGTGGTGCTACACAAAAACAAAGATCCCGCCATACTCATTTCGGCAGAGTGTCCTAAGCGTCTGGAATGCAGCTGTTCTCATTGTAATCAGAAAGATGAGAGTTAATTCTGTCGAAGGCTTGTTACGTACGCATTACGTAATGACTAGATAAAACGTAACGAATTTTCATCACATAACACAATGTTATTGCATAATGCAATGTCACACACCATGACATTATGTAATAACTCGACAAAATGTTACAAATTTATAGACTACATTTATAATTATATATCGCAACATGAACCTTATTAATATAGGCATCATCAGGATCGTTATTATTATCTTCCGTCAATTTGTTACATTCTGTCGAGTTACTACATAATGCGGCATTATTACGTAATGCGTTGCTACAAGGCTGGGTAAGAATTCTCTGGTACAGATATTCACCATACACAAGATGTTTTTTTTTCACCTGCTTCAGTATTTTATAAAAGTAATCTTTTGGAAACCAAAGACCTTAGTTGGGTATTCTAGGGCACTGGCTGTTCAAGGGAAGCATTTCGCAAAAGTGTAAGGACCCCGGTGTTTTAACAGCTAAAAAAAGCAGGCCTAGATACGTTCAGACAGGAATTTGTTCAAACAAATTGCAACAACTACCATCATTTTAGTTCAACTAAGGCATTGCAAAAAAGGCGTTGAGAGTGCGATCTCATCAAGGCTACCTGAAGTCCACCTTGAACCATCCTTTGTGCTGAAAAATTACTTCTGATGGAGATGAATCATTCTGTACACAATATTCCGAGTGGGTGTTCCAGATGGACTAAACTGTGGTGAAAAGGTGCCTTGTTCAGCTGGGTGTACAGAGTACTGGTGACATGGAGTGACATCACTTACTCACGGGCACCTGAATAGAACGTGACCTGTTCACCCGCAGTGACACAAGGACCAAGATGACAACCTCTCAGTAAGTCAGCCATACCACAGCCCCAGAGAGTGAAGAATCTGTTCTAGATCTAACGAGGAATGAATGATTTTGCCATTTAATATCGAGCAATCGGCAACGCGTCATGTGATTTACAAAACGAAAAATGTACTGCAGAGACACTAAATAGTGATAAATGACAAACCTATAGTGGTCAGAGAATGTGGCACCGCTTTGACACCATTTACGAAAGCAAACCTTTTGTGAAATGGGCCGTAGCTGTAAGCTGACGCAGTGCCTTGTTAATACGGCACACTCTGAAGTATACATCCATAACATTTGAAGAGATCTCCTTCCGGATGTAACCTCAAGTGGATGAGCTCAGGGTAACGAGTGACTTGCTGCAACTTTCAGATGTTGTCAACATGGCGGAAGTGTGTGGCTCAGTGACCGAAGCCTCAGTGGCCTGTGATTGGTAGGTCGCCAATTTGAGCCTAACAGCGGAATAGTCACATGTCTGTGGGCCCTTGAGTGAGGCCCTTAACCCCCAGCTCCATGGGCGCCAGTGCAGGTGGCTGCCAAGCTTGCGCTCACCTGCGTGTGTGTCATGGACATCAAGATGGGGTAGGCAAAATGAGAATTTCCCTGTGGGCAACAATAAAAGTGTTATTATTATTATTATTATTATTATTTATTGTTGTTGTTGTTGTTATTATTATGAGAAACAGTGACCCACAGGAACCCAGTTGACATTCCACACCCTCTCATCTTCATGCCCATTATATGCAGATGTAGATGGACGATAGCTGCTCCTGCAGATCTGCGTGTCAGGCATGAGGTCTACAAGAGGAGTTCCCAGTACTCTACCCCGGCAGCACAGAGTCACGGATGTATTTTAGTCAATCAAAAGTCAGTTTGCAAGGCCTCCTGCGATTTTCAGGTGCTGTCAACACAACGGAAGTAGAATCGGCCCCGAGCTCCATCAAATTATGACGTATCACGTATAGCTGAGTCCCAGTTCTTCTGATTGACGTTGCAGTCCATTTCACCAAAAAGAAGTCCTGCATCTCAAACCAAACCCCAGAGAGAGACAGGCTTGTCTCTTAATCTCCCACAGATGGAAACAGAGCATTTAATAGACTTCAGAGGTCAAAGTGGCAGCAACTGAGGTTCTACTGCATTCTGAAATCCTGCCTCATCTGACAGGGAGCATTTTACTCCCCCACACTTTGGTAGTGGGTGAAGATAACTAAAATCACTCTAACGTGATGCCTTAAAGATAGTTTAAGGTAACAGCCCGGGGATTCTAGCATATTCCAGAAGCCGCAGGGATTTTCTTAAAGAAAAACAGCAATAACTAACTAAACAAAATGAGTAAGATCAGATGGGGTGTGTTGCGCAGAAGCGCAGGGTGGATAGTGATTTACGTTATGACTTACATTATTTAGCAGATGATTTTATCCAAAGCAGTGAACAATCGAGAAAGCAGGGTCAGCCAGTCCCTGGAGCAACTAGAGTTTAAGGGCCTTGTTCAAGGGCCCAACACTGAAATCACTCTGCCGACCCTGGGATTTGAACCAGCAACCTTCTGATCACAGGCACAGTGTTGTAACCCAGGGAATATGTGGGAGTGTATATATACCACAGCTTTGCTACAAAAATAAACATCTTACCCCATTAAAATGTATAATATAAATGTTAATTTTAAGGAGATAGTAACTTGCTGTTATTTCTGTCTGTAGGAGATACGTGTGAGAAAACCAGCCCTCCAGCACCAGGTGTTAATCAGTCTCTGTCCTTGCAATTAAGAGAGCAGAACTTTTCTGAAACCACACAAAGGAACACGACACCACACCCTGCATCGCACACTCTGTGTCCTTTCACATAGAACCTGAACATCTCAGATGTTACAGGGAACATTCATAAATGATAAACTGTGTAGTGAAAATGAGTTCATATAACATAGTTCATATGTATCCGTCCCCTCTCCGTGACCATTTATCCAGCAAGGGGTCGTGTGGAGGGCTGAGAATGCCCAGGGCGCAGCAGATGGGATATTCTAGGTGGGACACCAGCCTGTTAAATGGCACACATGTAATTTCACACAGCAATGGAAATGTATATGCACTGGTTCACTGAAAACCTTTGGAGTGTGAGAGAGCGCTAGAGTCCCCATAGCGACCCCATGTGGTCACAAAGAGAACAGGCAGACTCCATACACATACAGTGCTCAGCATAAATGAGTACACTCCCTTTGAAAAGTAAGATTTTAATCAATAGCTCAATGACCACAAGAACAATTTCCAAAATTTTGACATGACTGAGGTCTGTAGAACATTTGCTTAACTCATGAACATGAAAGTAAGGTTAATAATATAACTTAGATTACAAAATATTCAGTTTTACAGCAACATCAACATCTAGCAACATCTATCTTTTTCCATTATTCAAGAATGACCTCTTTTAGAGCCTGGATGCTGGATGGAAAGTGATGCTCAAATTGTCTCTTTAGAATTCCCCATAGGTGTTCAGTTGGGTTCAGATCAGGAAACATACTAGGCCACTGAATCACTTTCACCCTGTTCTCCTTCAGAAATGGAGAACTGACGCAACAGCAGCCTTAGATGTGTGTTTTGGATCATTGTCATGTTGGAAAAGTGCACGACGACCAAGGGCACAGAGTGATGGTAGAATCTTCTCTTTCAATACAGAGCAGTACATCTGTGAATTCATGATACCATCAATGAAATGCAGCTCCCTGACACCAGCAGCACTCAGGCAGCCCCACATAAGGACACTGCCACCACCATGTTTCACTGTAGGCACCATGCATTTTTCTTTGTACTCCTCACCTTTGTGACGCCATACAGTTTTGAAGCCATCAGTTCCAAAAACATTTATCTTGGTCTCATCACTCCAGAGTATAGCGTCCCAGTAGTCTTCATCTTTTTCAGCATGGCCCCTGGCAAATTCTTCAAGGGCTTTTTTGTGCATGGGCTTTAGGAGAGGCTTCCTTTGTGGACAACACCCATGCATGCCATCCCTCTGCAGTGTACGCCATATAGTGTCACGGAAAACAGTCACCCCAGTTTGGCTTTCTACCTCTTTAGCTAACTGCAGTGAACTTGCATGGTAATTTTCTTCAACCTTTCTCATCAGGAGACACTCCTGTCAAGGTGTTAACTTCAGTGGACGGCCTGGAAGTCTCTGTGAGATGGTTGCAGTTCCATCTTAAACTTTTTTATCACTTTTGCTACAGTATTTTGACTGATAAGTAAAGCTTCGCTGATCTTCTTGTAGCCTTCATCTTTCTTGTGTAAAGAAATTATTTCCTTTCTCAGGTCTTGTGACTTTTCTCTTCCTTGTGGTGCCATTGCTGACAGCATGGAATGGGAAGGGGTTTCTTTGTTAAGTAATGCCCTTTTATAGTCAAAATGCCTGTCTAATGAATAATATTGGTTATCTTCCTCGGACCTGCTGATAGAATCTCTGCGGCTGGTTTTGGTCCCACACACTGTCAGAAAAAAGGGAGGGTACAGCCCTGCTACAGATTTGTACCCCAAGGTACAAACAACATTAATGTACCCCCAATGGTACAAAAATGTTCCTCAGAGTCCGTTTTTGAACCTTAATGGTACATTTACCTGCCGCTAGGGGACATTTGGCAGACCCTTGAGGGTACAGCCCCAGTGACAAATAATTGTACCCTCATAGGTACAAACTGGTACTTGTGTTATGGTAACACCAGTTAATGTTATGGTAACACCCCTATATGTGAGAACATGCCCTTTCATCTTCTGTTCTTCTATGATAGGGACCAGGCTGGGCTCCATTTTTGTCATTGGTACTTCTGTCCACAACAATTTACAAGGTTTAAAGTTTCAACACTGTCTGACTATGTTATTGGGCAGTGTGCTTACTCAGGTTGGTCTGTGTTTACAGGGTTTTCTTCCAGGTACTCCAGGTTCCTCCTGCAGACATGCAGTTAGGCCAGTGGCCAGCTACATTTTGCCCATAGTGTGTGAATATATGTGTATGGGTGTGTGTGTGCACTGGCATCCCACTCGGGTGTGACCTGGCCTTTTGTCCTACACTGCCTGGGATAGGCTCCAGGCTAATACTGCAACACTGCACTAGATGAATGGCTATGGAAGATAGGGAAAGGATGAATGTGTTATAATGGTATTAAGTCACCTTTTTTTAGCATGAAATCAGTTCAAAATGCATTGTTATTATTAGTAGTAGCCCACATCTAGCTGGCATAGTCTATAAGGTTTTACTCTCATCATCCTAATTTTTACTTTTATATAAAAATGAGTGTATTGTACATACGATTGTATATTGCTAATTCAAAATATTTGTGAATTAGTATTCACAGTCCTGAATTGTTTCCACAGGGATCACATAATGGCCACGGTTGACTTTATGACATCATATCCATTCTTCCTGTAAGTGGTGGACACAAGGCAATGATTTATAATGTTTTAATTACTAATTGACACCAGTGGAAGAGTTTTCGTTCCTGGTACCAGAAATGTCAGTTATGTATAAAACAGAATTACTGATCATATTGTTTTGACATTGACCTACTGTGCAATGCGCTTCTCGTCCACCAGATGTCGCCATCATCCATTTACCATTATATTTCCGAAGATTTCTTTACGTATAAAAAAGGAGTCTATCCGTGTGATCGGTGGATAATGGATATTAAAATTAATACATGACGTTAGTGAATTTATTTATTCAGGAGAAGATCTACTACAAAAACAATCATATTAAGCATAAGAATATGAAGTAGCAGCTAAATGGACGAGACGATGGACACTGTAGCAGGACAATAGATAATTTGTATAAATTCTGTCTCAAGATTTAACAGAAATTCAGTTTTCAGGTCATCTCGGTATAACTAGGGAGCAATGCAATCAATTGTCTATCGTTTTTCGCTAGTTTGTTTTTATTACTTGGAGGGGTTTCCGCCCTTGCATCATCGCAAACTTGGTTTGCTGTTTATTTGCAGTGTGCCTTTTCGGGGGAGGTCTCATTTCCCCTTAAGGACAGGCAGTGTCAGGCTGCCTCCCATGCAGGAGCTCTCTCCGCCCGTCACTTCGCACTCGGCTGTGCCACTTCGGGCTCCGCATGTCAGATGCCTAGCATTTGGCGGAACCTCAGCCCGGAACGGGTCCGGAACGCGATGCTGAAAGCCTTCAGTCCACGGAGCGCGTCGCTCACCGGATGGGATGAAAGCGGTCGGCGCTGTCTCTTCATCGCACTCCGGCTTCACTTAAACCCTTATTAAACTGAACGCAAATGTAAAAAAACGCAAGCAACAGTCTTATAAGAAATCGGCGTCCTGCATTCGCCTTTTTTCACGTGGAAAACCTGCGCCGTAGTGAATGACACCCTGCTCAAAATTGGGAAATTACAGGATAATTACTGAACAAGACTGATACCATCAGCAACCGAAATATTAAGCGCGAAATTAATAACAAATTTAATTCAGTGTTTTTTTTGTGGGGGTTGTTGATTATTTAGTTATTTATTTTTTTGTAATCGAGGATTTCCATAAACGCCGGTAACGTCGCATCATGAGCAGCAGCGGTAAGTACTGCCTGATTCTTCTGGTCATGTGTAAATCATGTAGTAACACGGATCGCCTTTAAACATAAACATGTCTTGTATTAAGTCCGTCAGCAGTAAGCCATTTAGGATATTGTCATCTCATTAAAAAAATATTTCAAACAATAAGACACAGCTTTAATATTTAAGGTTAGGAATTTTCATGTGTGTATTTTGCGTGCACTTTTGGCTTTTGGGCAGTTACTATATAAAGCAAAGTAATTCCAAATTATTTACTATCTACTGCTGATAAATTTATTTTCAATCGATTATTTGTTTAAGGTAATTTCTTTATCCCAGTATAATAGACTATGCCAAAATCTGGTTTCTTAGGTTTCTGCGATTAAATGTGAAATGAATCGGATAGTCGACTACATGTTAACAATTTGCTTTCACCCGCTAATGGACTACAGATACATTTTTGTTGTTCGTTTGGAAGTGATGTGTAAGAACTTCAAGCTACATTGTCACTGTCAACTGTTACTGAAACAGGCAGCGTATCGGATGATGTACAGTGTACAGTGTAGCCTATATCTGGACAAATCTTCAAAACTCATAAAGGCCCTGTTATCCTTTTAAGTACAGCCAGTCGTGACTTTTACCAGTCACTGGCCACACTGCAGCTTTATTTACCAGCATGATTGTTTAAAATTTGCTTCGGTGAACTGCTAGCATTTAAGCGATGGCCAAGCACTGTTACTGCGTGTCTTTTTGGGGAGACACAGTACCAGGCAGAAGTGCTCCCAGGTCATAGTGCTTGATTTATCCAGAGTCTTTGGAGACCATCTGTACGAAATGCCCCCCAGTCATCACACAAACACATGGTGTAGAGCACGTGGTGCGCTTCGTTACAAAGTAACTGTTAATTACACCAGAGTGGAATTTAAATAAAACTCGATTAATCTATTACTTATAAGTGATGTCAACATTTTGACAGTAAGGCAGGGTGATTTGGACCTGTTTTCTCTCGGCCTTTTTTGCATTAACGGAAGACACGTTAAGTTTCATTTGTTTTATATGGTTTTATTTGTTTTATATATGGTGCCCCTTGTAACATAGTTGAGTAAAAGAGCTTGTCCTGAATACTGCCGTTTGAACATATATTGGAATCCAGTGTATCTGACTGAACGTTAATAGGTCTAGTAGTTCTAGTGGTATGAGCTTATGGCGTGAGATGGACGTTCTATATGAGTCAATGGTTTCTTTGCTTTTGAAGTTGTTGGTATGCGTGCAGTGATGGGTAAAATGAAACCAGTTTTTGCACCATACTCCCACCGAGCTGTAAATTATTTTTCAGGCTAGCTTTGTTGCCAGAGGACAGAGAACCTCCTTAATGTGACTCAGGTAAAGAGAAACACCTTTCGGTGAATGTCCAGGGTGCCAAAATTCACAATTGATTGAGCTGGCTGACTTTTGAGAGATATGAGCACACATGCCCCTCAGCACAAACCGTCACTGCGAACAGGAACAGAGTGCAGTTTATTCCTACTGTATGAATATAACTTAACACAAAAAAAAACATTGATGATTCCCAGATTGGTCTAGGCAGAAAGATGGGAGTGTTTTTCTGGACCCGAAGCCTGAGACGTGTGGCTTGTTTAATAGGTCTACATGCTGGACCTATTAAGCTGAGCATTTTGCGGTTTACACGATATACTGCATGCTGTAGCCAGATGGGTTATCCTAGTACCAATGTGAGGAGCAGATCAGTTGAACGGGGGCGGGGGGGATAGTGGGGGTGGGGGTGTATTGGGAATTAAAACGACATTGAAACCTTCCCTGCATCATACAGTAGAGGTCAATGTAGAGGTGACAGGTCCATGGTGATGAAATTACATTCATCATTCAATTTATAGCACAAGTTGCAATACTTAATTACTAATGATACTACGGATATTTTAAATACGGGTGACCCCATAGATATGAGGTGTGTCTGTTTAATAGTATTAACATTAAAGCAAGGGCACTTTGGACTCACGCTTCAACGCTTCTTGTGGGAAAGTAAGGAATGTTCCAGATGAAAACGACATGATTTTCACACTTCGGGATGGATGAGGACAGATTAACTGGGCGTTCTTATAAACGTCAGATCACACCCCCTGCCAACAGTCCCCCTGTCCCAGAGTGTGGATTTAGCCTGAGAAAGTTGGCCGCGTTCATGGAATTCCCAAAGAGGAGCGACGAGTGTCAGTTGTGATATGCCAAGTGCCGCGTGATAATTTAGGGTGCCGACTTACATCTGACAGTCAAAGACCTTGAGGCGTGGAGATGAAGGAAGAATATTAAGAGTTTGTGAGCATTACGAGGAGCCAATGTTTCACAAGATGTTAATTTCCAAACTGTTGTCCTTAAATAGTCTGTTAACCAACAACCTACTCCATTGAAAGTCTCTTCTTAAAATACAGATGCATTCATACCAGCTCAGCTTTTATAATCTTCACAGCTGAAGCATGTCATTGGATGGTCTAGGCGAGCAGTCGTAAGGCATTCCTATTTGTATTCCTGGAAGACAGGGTGTACCTGCCAGCTTCAGCACACCCCCTTCACTTCTCTCAAGGACTCCTGCTTTAATCTTTCCGAAAATTACAGTGGGAATGAAGTGATATTAATGATGTTCAGAATGGAGGTTTGGGAGGGAAGTTTGTAAAAGTGGCTAAACCCTTATTAAAACTAAATAATGCGCATGCCTCACAAATCCTGTACCTCCACCTCCTCCTCACCTCACCTTTCATCGGGTTTTGATTTCCGACGAGGTGGTTTAGGGCTCTGTGTTTGTGTGTGGAAGGTCATGGGATCAAATCCCATGGCTGGCAGACGAAACGTTTCACCGTTGTGAGGCTCAGCAAGGATTTTCTCATTAATGTGCTGCTTTCCGATAAGGCTGTCCGCTCAACAAACGTTAATAAATTAACCGCACATCTTGGCCTGCAGGTAGAAGCTGACAAATCGAAAGTACGTGTTCATATTCAACTTTGTACTTAATTTTTGAAAAACAAAATATACTTGCCAGACTCACATAAATGGCTGAACTATCGTTAAGGAAACTTATATTCAAGTTTTTTTCAGCAGGGCTGGATTAAGAGTATTACGTGGCCCTGGGCAACAGCATGGATGCCATCACGTCAGGAAGGAATGTAGCTGATTGGTGACTCATGAAATTCAGAAATGCATCTACTATATGGACAACTTTAATTCAGCTCAATTCAATTCAATTCAATTTTATTTATATAATGCATTTCCACAATATTGCATTACATTCTATAGGTTTTTCAGTGAGTGCCATACTAAAGGATAGTATACAATCGCATGAAATATTTAATAAATGTTAATAAACATTAAAAATGAAATATTGGGCACTAAATCACGTTAAATTGTTAAAAGACATTTGCGAATGGGACAGGGGGCTCCTGGAGGGTTGCCCTGCTTGGTGCCCCCCCACCCCCAAGGATGTGCTCAAATGCCCATATGGTTAATCCAGGCCAGTTTGTCAGTACAAATTTTGAATATAATTAAAGTTTAAAGCAATTAAAAAGTGTCAAATAACTAGGCAAGCACTCTTCCTCGAGATAATTTTTACCGAAACTTAGGCGTTAGACTTATGAAAGCGAGTTCACAAGTTTTCTTTTGCGCCAAACTAAATGTCACAAAGAAAAATAAAAGACAAACATTTGATTATCAGTGTGCACAATTATTAGCCAGTCAGAAACTAAGTGGATTTTTTTCTCTTCATCATCAACAAAAACAATAATAAAAAGCAGTTTTACCCATTCAGTAAATATAAGAAATAACAAACTAGCGGCCGGTCTATACAGTCCATTTTACCAGGTTAATGTCCTGTATAGTCATCATGAGCATGTTGTCCATTGTACCAATCAAGTTTTTGATTGGTTCCTGTCCTATATTAACTGAGACAGCTATAACTGCCCCCCAGACATTCCTCTGAGAACTGTACTGCTTGCCACATTGCTAAATCTCTCAACTTTGGTAAGGCACAGTAGTTCTCAAAGTCAGGCGATGAAGGGGCCTATGTCATAATTCAATCACCTTTCAAGCCTTTCTTAGCTAATCTATGGAATGCTTTGATGCATGAGAAGGGGCATTGTCCTGCATGGCTATCATAATCTGTTTAAAAGCTGCTGACTTCTTGTACCAGTGTTTGAAGAAGCTATCTTTGAATTTCAAGGAAATTGACTGTAGATCTTAGGGTTAGTTCTTCCAAGTCGGGAAAGGTCTTACAAGTTCATCGCTGATAATTGAAAATCACACAATCACTTCTCCACTACCTTGTTGGTGCTTGAAGAAGGCGTACATCCTCTAGCCCATCCACCTGGTTCATAAAGAGTCACTCTCATTTCGTCTGTCCACAAAACCATTGTAACATGTTTGTAATGTCTTGAGATATGTCCACACCCATTGTTGACGCTTTAGCTTGCGTACCTTGTTGAGTGGAGGTCGTGTTTCAGCCTTTGTGACCATAGCAATGTCACGTAGCACCCTGCACCTAATACCATTCACAATGCTTCTTCCATCGTCGTTGGCTGTTGGCCACAAGACACTCGATTGTACGGTGATCATGTTTTAAATGATTGGCAGTTTAGATTGCTTTGCATCCCTCTGAATGGCACTTTAATAATTTGTCTTTTTTCTGCTCTCTGCAAGGTCCTTTTTCAGCCCATTTTAATAATAATAATAATAATTTTTATTATTATTATAATAATTTGCTTAATTATTCTGCACAGGGAAGTATCTTACAGATTCCAAACAGAAAGTACCCAGACTGAGCATGCTCAATTCTTAAATAGTCCATTTTTTATTGGCGATTAATCTGGACTGAGACTATTGGTCGCAAGAGAAGATACAAGCAAAATAGACACTTGCCTATTAACCCTGCACAGGGTGTAGATCGTTCATCTTCTGTCCGCTTCTCTAGATGGTCAGGAATGTGGGAGGAGCTAGATTCTATCTCAGGTAGTACAGGACACAAGGCTGGGGTGTGTCCTACATGGGATGCCCGTCCTTCTTCGAGCACATACACTTACATCCCAAGTCACACTCTATGGGCGACTTAGGGATGCTAATTAGTGTAACTGTATGTCTTTGGGTTGCAGGAGGAAGCTTAACTGCCCAGAGTGCAGTATGGGTAAAAGAACATGGCAGGTCCAAACAGACAAACAGACTGGATGTTATTGTCTGCCTTGCGCCCATAACTTTCAGGATAAGTTTCGGATCCCTGCAATTCTGAATAGGACAAGGGATACAGCACATGGATGGATGGATGGATGGATTATTATGGTGGTCCTCAACTTTGGTACAGAACTCATAAAATGTCACTGTGACCAGTGGGTTATGGAACTTAATTGTTTTGCCGAGGCCAAGAAAACGTCAAGGATGCAGTAATTTTCATTTTCTGTTCTGTTCTTTTTGTTTTATGTTTTATAAAGTACATCTCAGCTGTCCAGCATTGGACAGGCCGTATAAACTCAATCCGTATGCGCACGGATTTGACAAAAGTGCATTTTATTATGAAAGAATGGAGCATTGGATAAGGCAGACTGATAAGGCTCATTTTATTGTCATTAAGGCTGGATAAGGGGCTTGAAGATATATAGTGTACAAACAGGAGCGCTGCTACAGATTTTAGGGCCCCAGTTACTCGGGGGCCTTTGGAATCATCCTAACTTTCCCCCCCTTACAGCGCCCCAGTATACAAACCCTATCTGCCTGTGAGATTACCATTAAGCATTAGATAGTATCATCCAGATCCATGAACAGCTGTGTCTATCTCTGGGGGGAAGGACATTTTGTGATGTTACAAATGTCCAGATCACTGGCTTGATTGGATTTTGCAGGCCTGGAAAAAATAGTTCAGTTGTAGATCTTTTTGCCAAGTTAGGCAGGTTAACTTGGCACCACTGGCATGTCACTCTGCTTTGGTTATCCAGTAAATTGCCCCATGGCTCCTGAGGATTTACATTGTGGCTGTCCTCTCCCATGCCCCCCTCCTCTCCCAACCTCTGAGCTGGAGTATAGCGTGGAACACACTGTTTCTCGACCAGGGGTGATGTGGGCGGGCATAGCGCAAACAAACAAATCATTCTTATTCTGTTGTTTTTCCCATTTTTATCTTAATTCAGAGTTGTTCATATTAATGTAAGCATGTAGCTAACCATTCATCTATCGTTCAACCACTTTTCCTGGTCAAAGTCACCTGGAGTCTATCCAGATAGAACAGCACACTAGGCTTGGGCACACTCTGGACAGGATGCCAGTCTATAACAGGGCATATACATATACTTGCAATCAAAAACTCTGGGCAGTTTAGGAATGCCTGTTAGCCTATCTACATGCCTTTGGATTTGGAACTGCAAACAGGACAGAGGTAGCATTCTAAGCCCTACCTCTGTAAGTGTCAAAAGGTTGCATATTGTAGAATATTGTACAATTGTAGAGTATAGTGTTTCCGAGTCTGGTCCTCGGGGATCCACAGACAGTCCACAAGCAAAAATGTGGACTGTCTGGCAGGGAACTAGGAGGGAGCAAAAACGTGGACCAGATGAGGGACCAGATTGTGAAACACAGCTGTAGAGGATGGGTAACTACTTTTCAAGCATTTTTGAGTCACTGGACGTCTTTTTGAATCCTTATGGGGCTCCCATGAGTTGGATTATCAGCCGGGGTCAAGGCTCACTCAACCAATTTATGAGTCTTTGCTCTGGTTGTGAGCGTTTTTCATTCTGTATTTTAGTGTTTCAGTAAATCTCATAGGATGTTGCTGGGTCCTCACCCACAATCCCCGTTTGGGTTCATTTACTGCATGGTAAACCTTAGGAGGCATCCCTCAGTGGAAAGATTGTTAGAAGTTTCTTATTAAATTTTCTCATTAACTACACTCTACCCTGTGTTCTTAATCAGCAACAGCCCAGAACCCATTTAATCGTTTCTGCTGTGGTCTTTGGTTTCTCAAGTATATGTATATATTGCATTACTCACTGTATTTTCTGCCATATTCCGTTCGTGCTGATGTACAAAGTCTGATAAAAGTCAGAGCGTGGGGCAATGGCTTTTTGCTGTGAATCAGACGCAGAGCCATTTTATGGTCATGCCGAACGGCTGCTCATTCCTCTCAAAGCTGTTGGCTCCTTGACCTCTGCTTTACATGCAGATCGGCTAGGAGGCACCAAATGGGAGCCTGACCTGTGTCACAGGCAGTGACAGAAGATCGGTGAAACTCAGGCCTCACGCGCAGCTCACCAATCAGCTGTCTGAACTTCTGGCGAAACCAGTGACCTCCAAGATGCCCTTCCATGCAAAGAATGGAATATTTCATTTTTAATGTTTATTAACATTTATTAAAGCAACCTTATTATGTGGTAGTAAAATCTCTCTAGTCAGCTGCCATTAGTTGATTTTGAGTCTCTCTGACGGCTCAGATGTAGCTGATTCATTGTTTTTTATTGCGTATGATTTTGGTAGCGATACATTTTGGTTACCTCCTGCTCCAGACTAGGCACGTTATTCTTGTAAAGGGAATCTGTTCCTCTGCGTCAAGTCTGGACGCTTTATTACAGAGTGTCCTTGACAGCCTCTAATCAGGCAGTCGTGGATATCTAAACACATTGCAGGTCTGATTAGAGTTTAGGAGGGAATTAAAAAGGCAACCGAGTGCTGGGCTGAGGACTCCGCTCTGTCATAACGGAGCTGTCAGCCCATATTATAGAGGCTATTACGGATGCTGTCTGGGCCGTCTGGCCTGTTGTCTTGATCCCCCCCCCCCCTTCCGGCTAATGGAAATGATATCCCTGTTCAGATAACTGAAGTGTTGGGAAGTGGGTGAGGGAGGGGGAGGGTCGGTCCCTGTGGAGAGCCAAGAAAACCATCATGGACGCAAATTGCAGCCTCGTGTTGTGGGAAGGGGGATCACATCAGAAGCACAAAGTTAGATTCAGGTCCCCATTGATGGCGGGTGACAGTCTCATCATGCAGGTTCAGCTTTAAGGTCCCCAGGGGTGCCTTTTACAGGCAGACCTCGTTTTGCACAGCCCAGTGCTCCCAGCTTGCAGCTGAATAGACGTCCATGACCCTCCCCCCGCATTCTGTCCCTTGCCCACCCTGTGTCTAGATTCCTGTTCACTCAGGCGTCCTGCCTGACCCTTCGCTCCAGCAGGCCTTCTCGGAGCCTCTCGTGGAAAATCTGAGCAAAGCACCGGCATTCAGTACCAGAGGTGGAAAGTTGAGGTCCAGAAAGCATAAATCCAGACCAAGATTTGGTTCCAACCAACCAGCTGAGTACTCTGTGACTGTGACTCTTAATACTCAACTGGTCGGTTGAAACAAAATCTTGGTCTGGATCTGTACTTTCTGGACCTCAACCTTCCACCTCTGCAGTATCACCTGCAGCGCCTGCTCCCCAGAGCTTAGACTCTCCTCCATTAAAACCTCGCCCTTAGCTGGGCTTTCCTGATACATGATACATATACCGAAGCCTTTCTTATTTTAAAATTAGATCAACATTCACCCTGCAAGACACTGTGCTTATGCTTATTCCCAGACAGGTTTTACTATGCATTTTTCAGGACAGCATTGGAAAAAAACAAGATGAAAACAATTTTTTGTTGCCAGTTTTATCTTTAAATGATCTTTTTTTAGCATCCTCATCGTTCGCTTATCTCATCTCGAAACAATCCGGCGGGCTCGATCCGTCTTTGCTCACATTTCCTGATGTCCCTTTAGGACCACTGCCCGAATCGCAGGCTTCCATATGGGTACGACATGCGGTGCTTTTGGCAACTCCCCCCGGCCCCTGCACCAATCAGCACGCCACCTGATTCGCCACCCGCGAATAAACTCTCCCCCGGTCTGTCCGGTCCTCTGAGGTTTCATTATGTAAGCGCAGTTTCTGTTGCACCCCAGCGAATAGGCTTGCTGGGTGTAGCATTTTTTGCATCCACGCTTCCCTCCGCACAGACTGCATTGGAGGGCATCCCAGTCAAGCATGGCCTCCTGCAGCTGTGGATGGAGGGATTATGAATCTTCCCTTCTCCCTCTTTTTCTCTCTCTTTTTATTGTAAGCAAGAGGTTCCTATAGTTTTCTATATAGATATTGTTGCATGTGCATGTGTGTGCATGTGCACATGTGTGTATATAATTTGCCGAAATGCACACATGCAAAACTGCCTCTTTTATTTTATTTCTCACCAGCGTTGCTCTAGGGGTTTGGCGGGAAATCAGAGGCCCGTTCATCTCTCTCTGAAACAGTGCTACTATGTTTTCTCCCATGGTGCACTGCAGCAAGCATCTCGCCCTGATAATTAATCATATTCATTTGTGTCTGATGACAAAATTTGATAGGTATAGCATGATATGGTCTGTTTTGGCAAGTGGGAGACTAATTGAGTTCAGGTGACTACAGAAGACAATTCTTAAAAGACAAGTTAAGCCATATTATCTTAGATTTAAATACAAATAGCTTTTTAACATCATTAATTTATAGACCTTAATATTTATTGGTACTATTCAGGTCAAACATAGTAATATCTGGGTTTTCAACTGCACTATTCAATGATGAGATATCCCACATTGTAAAATTGCGATGATGACCATATTTCTAAATAATATTGACAGATTGTTAATGACGCTATAAACTTGCCTTATTGTCGTTAATATAATCTGTAATTCATTAAGGTTTGCCGTTCCCTGTTGCAGTTCTGGATTTTAATACAGTTAGACTTATTCTAGCCAAAAGAATATTTTAAATGCATTCAGTGGAGGTGGAATGTTATCTGTGGGCTAAGACATTGATCGCAGTTTGTAACACGGTGAGGGTTTGAAGAAACATGGAATAGCTGCAGTGTGACACGGTGAAGCTGTGGTGCAGCACGGTGAGGCTGTAGTGCGACAGGGTTGTGAAATGACGGGGCGCAGTGCCGCGGGGGCGGCGTGCCGAATCACCGGCGCGACGCTGCGAAGCCGCGGCACGGCGCGGCGACTTTGTGGCGCGTCGCGGTAAAGGTTGTGGCCGCGCAGTGCCAACATAGCGAGTGGGAGGCCAAGGAGAGCAGCTTGCGGTGCCGTTGCGCCCAGCGGGGATGTCAGATGTCAGCCCTGGCCGGGTAGCGCCCCCTCTCCGGCCGGGTTCCGCTTGAGGAGATCTGGATGTGGTTTCAGAAAGGTGGCGCGGACGATGAAGATGCACGGGTACAAAAGAAGACGGAATTAGCACGCCGCTTGGCCATTGCCCGAGCATTTTGTGTTCGCCCCTGAAAGTTTGACACCAGATTTCATGTCGGCTCTACGGGGGAGACAGCAGCGACTCAGGCAAAGCCGGCACCTGTGACAGACGGCCCCACCTATTCGGCAAGCTATTGGCTCGTCTCAGGCTTAGGCACACACACGCACACACACACACACAGACATACACACGCACAAACACACACACATCACACATAGACACATGCACAGACATACCCACAGAAACAGACAGACAGGTAGACAAACAAACACACACACAGACACACACATCATAGACAGACAGACAGACACACACATACATGCATCACACAGACATACGCACACACACACATTAACAGACAGACACACACATTTTTCTGTTATGCAATCCAGTTTCTGCCACTGGCATGCCAGTCTTAGGTTGGCAGTTTCGCTTGGCTGCTTAGCAGATTGAAGTCTGGTGTGAGGGCAATGGAGAGATCCGGCCTCACAGCTTTTATTGTGCAACTGACGATGTCAACACGTTGATCCAAGAACGTCGAAAGGCACTGGAAGGACCTGGATGTGTTTGAAGCTATTGGCTCATCTCAGCTCTAGTTTGTGTTAACAGAATGGCTTTTATTTGCTGACTTAAGCATGATTTATTTTGGGCCTTAATGTGTATAAATACTATCTTTAGTGTCAAGTATATGTTAACAATTATACCACAAAAGCTGCATCTCCTATTTTAACTACAGCCTCCTAATTTGGGTCTGAATAACTCAGGGGGGTGTCCCACTGATAAGTTATTGTGTCCTAGTACTGTCTGCATGTATGATGAACAACTTTGCCGGGGGAAAAAAAAAAAAAAACCACAATCTACAGACGCTCCCTGGGTCACGATGGCCTGTGTTAATATATTTCGACTTTACGATGGGTAAATGTTTTTCACTTTCAGTACATTATTTAATAAATTGCAAGAGTTATTCAACACTTCATTATAAAATACATTTTGTGTTAATGATTTTGCCCAACTGTAGGCTAATGTAAGTGTTCTAAGCATGTTTAAGGTAGGCTGTAGGCTAGGCTGTGATGTTTGTTAGGTTAGGTGTGCTGTATTAAAATGCATTTTCGCCTTACGATATTTTCGCTTTATGATAGGTTTATCGGAACGTAATCCCATCGTAACCCGGGGAGAGGCTGTAAATCCAAGAATGTCTGCAGCTTGTCTAAAAAAGTTGGATAAACAGGAGACACAAAAGGAGTTTCAATATTGTTGCAGGACCAAAGTCATGCCACCCTTGGACTATACAGTCTGTGATGATGGTTCAGTGGATTCATCTGCTCAGGATGACATTTGGGAGAGGACAGCCAGCGTGCTAGCTTTGTTAACCCTTGTGTATTTTACTTATTCCGTTCTAAATTGTAGATTCTATAGAATTTATCCTCATTTTGAAAATGGACTGGGGTAACTTCGACCCCAAAAATACACAGGGGTTAAGGGTGATGTGAAGGTGTGGATGTTCCTGAAAACTTGCGGTAATGGACAGGTCTTGTTTTTGTTGTGTTAGATGGGTTTGCGAAGAAGGTTTTTTTCACATGGAGCCTCGGGGACGTTTGAAGCTGGTAGCGGTTGAGGTTAATTTCAGTCAAAAGTGGTCCTGGCCCATCACACCACCAGCAGAACGGGTGCAAGCAGTCATTTGGGTCACTGATTAGACCAGGTTAACAGGACCAAGGTCTATGTCGTGGGTATTCACCCAGTGACAACTCCACATCTCCTACTCATTCATACCAAATAGGTCTCTGAGCTTCTGGAATAATGAGTTCAGCTTGTTTAGCACATTTTGTTGATAGTTCTTCTATCTTTCCAAAGGAAGGTCATTCAATAAAGCGCCTAACTGAATTTATTAAAATATTCTTGCCACTTAAATTAAATTTAATTAAACTCATAAATAATATGGACTGGGTATCAGGTTATTAGTTGTGCGTTTTTTGGTACAGTGAATTAGTTACATGACTTGTGGGCTTATTTTGAATGGAAATGACTATTTTTTATATATTAATGGTCCAGTAGAACGGGCTGGTTGAACATTAGCGTATTCGTAAATCTGACACTAGCGTGGAAATCTCACGTATTTACAAGCACCAACATGACTTCCTACTTCAAAAATGACAAGACGAGGATCACAAATGGACGGATGATTAAACGGATGAGTGTTGCCATTTTGATGCGGTTTTGTTGAGCATTTGGAGGGCGATGTGTCAGGTCTATGTCAAATACACAAACAGAGGCATTCTCACCAAAGTATGGGTTAAGTGATGGTTTTCTGATGGAAAAATGGTTTGAATTCAAGAAAATTTTATATATGCAACCAAATTTCTTCAAGGCACATGTGCCTCCAGCCTACAGATGCCACCATTTTATTTCAAGGTGCCCCAAATTTTAATCCAAGTCAGGGGTCAGTGAATTAATTAGGTGCTAAGATTAAAGGAACTGAAGTTTGCATGTGCTATTTTAATGTAAGTTTAAGTGGCTGCTCAAACAGGAATAATAGGCTATTCAAATGAATACACATATAGATTTTGTGCCAAAGTGCCAAATCTCAATTTATACCTCTCAACAAAATTGTTCTACTGAAAACATCCATCCATCCATTTTCTGTAACTGCTTATCCCATTTGGGGTAATGGGGTGTCTGGAGCCTATGGGTGCAAGGCAGGGAACAAACCAGGATGGGGTGCTAACCCATCGCAGGGCACAATCACGCACCATTCACACACACACATGCATGCATACCTACAGGCAATTTGGTAACTCCAATCAGCCTCAGCATATTTTTGGACCGTGGAGGGGAAACTGAAGTACCCAGAGGACACCCCACGATGACATGGGGAGAACATGCAAATTTCACACACATGGAACCCAGGTGAAGATTCGAACGCTGGTCCCAGAGGTGTGAGGCAACAGTGCTAGCCACTGCACCACCGTGCTGCCCCCGACTGAAAACATGACTTGCATATTTTGATTTAGGAAGCTATTACCAGAGCCATTAACTGATGAATACAATCGTGGACGTGAGTTCCCCTGAGTTGGGGAATCAATGTGTGGAGACTGTAGCCTTTCAGAATCTGTGTAAAGGCTGATTTATATTTCTCCGTAGAATCTACGTTATCAGTAGCCGAGGAGCCGTGTACCCTATGCTGTACTGTGACGCCTGCACCTACATTTCTGGGGAGGTGTGCGTCAGGCTACAGTGTAGATTACGTGGCTACGCCCTACCATCGGCGTTGATTCTACACAGAGCATAAATCAGCCTTAAGGCTGAAGCTATTCTTTTGCTAAAAAGAAATCCAGGAATTTTAGAATCGCTTCAATATATAAACCATCTTTAAATGCCTTAATTGGATTACATTGTTCAACTACTGCAGATTATCCCTCAGGTAACAGTCAGTAGACCACAGCAATGATCCTGTGCGAACTGTGCCATGTCAAGAGGAACTGAAGAAATGTAATTCAGAAGAGAATGGGGCTGAACACACAGGATAGGATCCGCATTGAAAGGAAGGGCTGGTGAGCAGCTCCACTTCCCCCTTCCAGTGGTGCATGCAAGTTGAGGTTCATGTTGGGTTTCCCTCAGTGTTGGGGAGTAGTTAACTAAAATTAGCAACGCTACGAACTTAACTACTTTTTTCAGTAGCATATCAGCAGCGCAGCTACTTTTAAAACGCCTTAGCTAACCAACCATTTTTTACAAATAGCGATGTGGCGCGGTAAAACGCTACATCGTTAAAGAAATGCTACAGCTCGCCATCGACTTACGGCCGATGCGACTTATGACTGATCGACTTTACGGCCGATCCGAGACCGCAGATATGCGCGCGACGGCGCGCGTC
>JAAGVU020000047.1:5606194-5646004 GCA_011763525.2 Mormyrus iriodes
TTTTTAAAGTCCACATCTGAGGGAATCCAGTGGTGCCACAAGAACATTTAACATTTTGAAATGTAAATCCAGGGTATTGTCATCCATCTAACCATCCATACATACATTTTTCCACCTATCCATCCATATCCAGTACCCAGGTATCCAGGTGGAGATATTTCCCAGTGTTTCCCAGTCCGGTCAACGGGGAGCCATAAACAGTCCACATTTTTGCTCCCTCCCTGCTTCCTCTTGGGCTGAAAGGGAGCCAAAATGTGGACTGTCCGGCAGGGAGCTGGGAGGGAGCAAAAACACGGACCGAGTGTGGGTCTTCGAGGATCGGCTTGGGAAACACTGGCCTTGAGTCAATCTCAGCCCTAGCCACAGTACATCCAGGACGTGCAAAAAGTGTCAGTTCGTTTTCCCTGATTTAAAAAAACATTTTTTTGCTGGTACTCACGGGTGACTGACCATGTCGAAATCCATTTCTATGTCTCTGATGCTGCGGCATCGCAGGAGTGCGCAGTAGCAGCATATCGTTCTGGATCTCATTTGTTCCGCCCTGAAAAATCGCCCAACTTTATCTCCTTTTGCATAAAGGCAGGCTCACTTTGAAAAAGTTCAAAGGGGCGCCTCGCACCTTGCTGCTCGCGCGCGGAGGGAGATAAGCCTGGCTGTCTCTAACGATTTACATATGTGGCGCAGACCGTCCCCATTTGCTACTCAGCATCTCCCATCTCTGAGGCTTACAGCACATTCAGTCCCAGCCAACTCACTGCCACTGCTCACTCCTCCACACAGGCATCCTAGTTTGACTTCTTGTTATTCTTGAATATAATTTTCATAATATAATTTCAGAAAGCCAGCAGTAATATTTAGCAGCCCGTTTTGCTTCAGGTTAATTGTTTTGTTGATGGCAGTATGATAACAGTGATATTAAATGTTCATTGTCACTGCGCAGGCACAGGCCTGCCTCATCTAGGGTAGTGTATCCCAACCTGTTTCTCGGGGACCCCCAGCAGTCCACATTTTTGCTCCCACCCAGCTCCCTACCAGACAGTCCACGTTTTTGCTCCCTTCCAGCAACCCCAACCCAGTCCTTGGGGACCCCCAGACAGGCTGAAAGGGAGCAAAAACATGGACTGTTTGGTAGGGAGCTGGGTGGGAGCAAAAACATGGACTGTCTGGTAGGGAGCTGGGTGGGAACAAAAACGTGGACTGTGTGGTAGGGAGTTGGGTGGGAGTAAAAACGTGGACTGTCTGGGGGTCCCCGAGGACCGGATTGGGAAACACTGGTTTGTGGGATCTTGCTGTCTCTAGGAAAACCAAGGAGTGTGCAGCTTTCCTCTGACAACAGAGGAACAGGACACCCGTCGACTCCCACGGAACATTGGAACCCCACTGAGCTTGGCATCACTGGAGGAATGGGATCATCTGTCTCTCAGTAACACTGCTGTAGAACATACATTTGCAATTTCTTACACATATGAACATAGTTATTGTTTAAGCATGTTTATTTTTTAATTAGTAGCATGATGAGTCAGTGGGGGTGGGGGGGGGGGCACTGAGGACACGAATGGAGCCTACAGTCCGTAACTGGGTGGGACTGATCCTCAGTCTAGCAGACAGCCCTGGGCTACCAGCATGGATAGCCATAACCAGAAACTAAGCATCAGACTGAAAAGATGGGTGGGTGAGAGATTACACATCGTTTATCATTCTTGTTTTATCAAACCATTTATCAGATGCCCGGGGCAACACGGTGGTGCAGTGGTTAGCACTGTTGCCTCACACCTCTGGAACCAGCGTTCAAGTCTTTGCCAGGATTCCACGTGTGAAGTTTGCATGTTCTCCCCGTGTCATTGTTGGGTTTCCTCTGGGCTCTCTGGTTTCCCCCTCAGTCCCAAAATATGCTGAGGTTAATTGGAGTTGCCTAATTGCCCATAGGTATGTATGTGTGTGTGAGTGTGCCCTGCGATAGGTTGGTGCCCCATCCTGGGTTGTTCCCAGCGTTGCGCCCATAGGCTCCAGACCCCCCGTAACCCTGAATAGGATAGGCTGTTACAAAAACTTGATGGAAGGGTTACAAAAAATGGATGAGTCAGTGGGTAGTCCTATAGTCTTACAACCCCTGCGTTGTTGGTTTGAGTCCTTCCTCTGCGCATGTAGAGCTTAAACATTCTCCTCCTGTTAGGTTAACTAGTGTCTCTAAGTTTGCCAGTGTGTATGCCCTGTGATGGATGGGCATCCCGTACAGGGCGGCCCCTGCCTAATAGGTTCTCAGGTCACTGTAGCACTCTGTTGAATGAGGTGGGTGTGTATAACTCTTTCTTCCATAAGGTAATGTTTTTCCCGGCATTTTAATGGGGGATCGCTTTCTTCTGCATAAGTCAGCGCGTGACACAGGGATTGAAGGTGTGGACTGCAGTGTTTCTGAAATCTACCATGTGATGGTCAATTTGGTTTCGGCGGGGTCACTGCTTTTAGTTCGGGTAGGGGGAGGGGCATGGTGACCACTAGGGCATGAGGAACAATCCACCGTGTAAACGGGCAGAGCTCTGGGTCTGATATTGATTTAGAGAGAAGTCTGAAATTACATTGTCACAGGGGCAAATATAGCAGGAAAGTATTCACTGGCTACGGCTCACCTCAGATCAGAAATACAACTGACTTTTCTTACCGCCTCATTCCAATGACATTAGTTAATTAGGAAAAAACAGTATCGAAGGATGTTGAATATTTCCCTGCCATTTAATAGCTACCATTCTTTGTTTTGTGACTTAAAGTTGATAACTGGAAACTAACTAAAGTGACAAACTGTTATTTCACACAAATTTGAAGGACTTCAGGAGGAAATGAGATAATTCACCTAGACTTGCACACTTTTCCAGAAGTCAATTCTATTTATAATGTGCAAACATATAGCCGAATGATTAAATTATTAAAAACTGCATTACATCATGCATAAAAGCAAAACTTTATTGGAACTACTAAGCATGGTTAAATTCAATGGAAATCAAACAATTCAATTCAGAATACCATAGCAGCCTGTTAAGAGCCTGCTGTCTTACTGGATGGTGACTTTTACTGTAATGCAACTGTTAGTGCGTTACTGAAAAAAGTCACATAGCCTTTGGCACAAATCAGCAGTAGTTGTTCTGATTTATTAGATGATTTTAATCTACTGATTCATTTGCAGTATGCTTTTACTCTAGGAGCCGTGGTAAGCTTTCCAGTTTCACTGACTCATAGGATTTTGTGACTTGCTGAAGCAAATTGGGGTCAGGTGTCAGTTGGGGGGGGGGGGGGTCAAGTGTCTCGCTCCAGCGCACAGCTGCTCCGTCTATGTGACTTTTTAGTCCCCGAAGAAGAAGAGTAGAAAAATCCTCAGCAGAACCTCTTATCGGCGCATTCACAGCACCACAGCTGTGTGCCAGAGGGGCGAAGTCTCAGCGCTATGAAGGCGTATTCTTCTCTGAGCCACTCTGACTTCAGGAAGTGCCGTTTAATACTGTGTTACTGCGTGCGTTTCAGGAAAGGAGTGATTTATGTGGCGCGTCAGGGAATCATCTTACAGTTCAGAAAGCATTATTCTATACGGGAGTCTGCAGGATGCTGGAGTCGTCCACGAAACTACCCACAATGCAGTGGGAGAGACCACCAGGAAATGCTAAACCATAAAGAAATTTCCTCTGCTCTTCCCGTACTTCTGCCCTGGTAAATTTAGACTGGTGTTATTAATGTTGTAAGTTTTACTGGACACTTTTGTGTTGTATGTTTAGAGATATCAGTGCATTCTATCATTTTTCGGATGCATATTTCTCCAAAATAATGCACTGAGATCTGCTAGTCTGCACTTGGTTTAATTACAGATGAATTTGTATATCAATTCATTTTGCCATTGATTTTAGGGACTGTCTTGTTATTGGTATGTTTGAATTCTGATATTTATACATTTTTATGTATGATAAATGCAGGGTCACGACAAGTGATCGGTGTGAGAGAGTGACGAGAGGCAGATCACATTTGAAATAGTTTTAGTTAAGTCAAAGGTTAATTGGATTAGATTATCCTTTACCGTTTTACATGTCGCAGCGAGTTGCAGAATGAGAGTTGGAGTGTTGCTCTTAAAAATAAAATGCTGGTTGTATTTTATTGGAACTGGGAAATGCTCTCAGTCGATACTAAATTAAACGCAACTGTGGAGGTACTACACTACACTAATGATTTACCTCCAGATCCTCTGCGCAGAGAGCCAGTCATAGTTTATTTGTTTATTTACTTTAATTGGACAATATTTTGAGTATTTGAAAAGTTTCAGGTGGCCGGCTTTGCTGTCCTTATGAATTTTTTGTAACAGCTATAGGACAAGGAGTTGACATAACGTCACCACAATGACATTTTGCGCATGCATATTCAGGCAGCACAGATTGTGGGGATGGGTCCATTAGCAGTAGTGCAGAAATGCATCCCCTTGCGCTGGCCAGGGTGCGCACGAGGTGAGCTCACTGCCTGGAGAACACCATGTCTCTCACTGCCTGCTCTTCCTGCCAGTCACTTCATACCAGCTTGTGCTTTCAAAGGGAGTGTCTTTGCACCCATGAGAGGAATTAAGATGTCGCTGCCGGTGGACATGCCGTAACTATGCTAATTAGCCGCTGCCTGAATATCTGAAAAGTAGATAGTTGTGCACTGTAGATGGGCTGGAAAAAGGGGACATACAAGTGCTGATGGCCATCATCCATCCATCTTGCATAACTGCTTATACAGTACAGGATCAGTGACATCCTGGAGGTTGTAGGGCGAGGGAGAACCTGCAGGGGGCACCAGTCCATCACAGGGCACACACACACACATACACGTGCAAACACATATACACGCACACACATATCCATATCTTTATGGGGACTCTCCATTCATTTTTAATGGGCAAAACCCTAATCCCAGCTATGACAACCTTTACCCCTACCCAGCCCTAACCTTAACCATAAGTATCCAAAAAAATACAAGACTTTTCAATTTTTAGTTTTTTTTATTCCAGTCACACATTTTCGTATAAAAATTGAGTTTCTCCTTGTGTCGCCACAAGGTAAAAATAACAGGTTTTTTATCACATTGTGGGGACATTCCCACACTTTGGGAATTTGTTGGTACCAGCTTACCCAAAATCCACTCTGGGTTTTGTTGGCTTGAACCAGGGATGCCGAAGGAAGCGCATGTATGCCAGCATGCCACGTATCAAAAACCAGTCTTAAATAAATACAGCGAGACTAAGCTAAGCCAAGCAGAGTAGGAGCTGTTGCGTTGATATATAGGCAACATTGAGGCACAGATCACCTCCTAGGGGTTGCTCTAGGAGAGGCATCATGGGAGGGTCCTGTACCTCCCCCCTACAGCAGCTCAGGAAGTGAGGTACATTGGGGGGGTTGGCGGATACGCTCCTGTGTCGTCTCTGGGGTATTATTAGTACAGGAAGACATAATTGTAGGGTGGCACGCTATTAAATTACAGGCCCGTGGAGTGAGAATGTAGGTTAGTGTTTGGGCTGCAAAAGATTAACGGTTATCGTAAGTGTTAGATGAAAAGGCCACTTTAGAAATTTAACAACGGATGCATGATCAGTTCAAGGTAGGGGTAGGCAATCATAACCAGAAAGGGCCATTGGGTTTGCGGGTTTCTGCTGCAGCTCTCTAATTAGATTACTGATTAGAAGACTGATTGGCTGAAGAGTCCTCACACATGGGTTTGAATAGCTGACCTAAAGGTTATCCCAAAATCCTGCATACGCACCGGCCCTTTGAGGATTTGAAGATTGCCCACCCCTGGTTTAAGCTCCTCTGTTGTATCCTGACACAGAAACATTAGTCAGTGTTACTTCTGTAAATGTTTGGCGATATGAGTGACTAAGAGTTATTCACGGGTATTTCATCAATAACATTTCTTTTTGGGCTTAAGTTGCTAAATGTTCAATCCCACCATAGAAATTCACCTCCGTCAAATTCCGAGCCTCTATTGTTTCCTGGCCCTGTGGATTTCATTCTCATAAGCTTCCTGTTGATCAGAGACCCTCATCTATGCTACGTTTTTGTCATTTTTATTGATTTTACATTGAAAAAACAAATTGATATAAGACATTTAGGATTACATGCAGCAGAAATTGAAAGCGTAAAAGCACGGTTGGTTTCCATAAGTCAAGGAACCCAGAGCCAGTGCTGTGATTGAAGCATCTGAAATGATATTTCGTTTCCGAGTTGGCAGAAGGAAACAACAGTCCAGAAATAAATTCAATAATTGCGCCAACATCAATCTCTAATCAGAGCCCCCCTGTTGTGTGGTCAGCAGCTAAGCGGTTCTGATGACTATGGGAAACCTATTCCGTGATGGAGCAATGAGAAGCCGTCTTACTGCTGTGGTTGGAGTGGTGATAAAGAGATGGATGGTGTAACGGTGGCTGATATATAAAACAAATGTGGTAACACTTTACTTAAAGCTGTCCCCTATAATGCACTATAAGATACCAAAATACATTATAATGATCGGTATAAGAATTAATAAAGCATTACAGCATCTACTATTGACAGTCATGAGGCATTATAGTGCTGATTATAATACTTCATAAGCTCCAATGAAGCTCTCGTCTATAATGCACTATAGATACCTTCATAATGCATTATAATGGTCAGTATAAGAATTAAGGATGCTTTGTACTGCATTATGAAGGTATCTATAGTGCGTTATAGATGAAAGCTTCATAAAGCATTCATAATGCATAATAAACATGGCTATAATGTGTTATACTTTTTATAAATATTCATAGCCATGTTTATAATGCTTTATGAATGCATTATAATGTGTTATTAATGTGTTCATAGATTCCCATAGACATGTCATTCACAGAAAGTGTTACCACAAATGTTGCATGAATAATGCAGCCATCTCCTACCGCTCGTTGTGGACAGGGTCATAGGCGTGCCCAGCGCCTCCTTTCCCGGTAATTCTATCCTCTGAGCCCACTTCTGTATGTGCCGTGCCTGCAGTTTGCAGATGCGACCTGGCCCGCTCCGGATTCTTCCAGAAAAACGGCGAGTACATCTGCACGGTGGACTACCAGCGCCTCTACGGCACCAAGTGCGATAGCTGCGGCGACTTCATCACGGGCGAGGTGGTGTCTGCGCTCGGACGCGCCTACCACCCCGCCTGCTTCGTCTGCAGCGCCTGCAGGTACACCTCCATTGACCTTTCACCTTTCACTTATTCAGTTCCTGTACAGGATTGGCTAAAGCACAAAATTACGTGTTTAAACAACTAACATCACAGCTACATGAATTGTTTGTTTATCGTTCATTTCAACCTGCATTAAAAAAATGGTTCGGTATCCCAGACAGAATCGGAACCTTATTTAAAGGCTGATTAAAGTCACAGATAAGGTGAATTAACATAAAGAACTGTTGAATTCAATCAGTCCAAAGCATATTCATTTTTCTATAATCTCGATAGGACTGAGTCAGCGGAAGGCAGGATTTGTAGCCTTTGTAGCCACCTCTGACCCAGCAGCTGATACGGGTGCATTCGACTCGAGGACAGTGTTACTACTGCACGGCTGTGTTTACAGGATTAGCCTGGGCTAATCCAACGTTTAGCATATATTGAGTTTTCTTCAAGCTTGCAGCTCTTCCTCTTTTGCACTGGCTCCTACTCCAGGAGGCGGGTGCACAAATGCTGGCATCCCACTCACCCTCCGGCGGGACATTGGCGTAACGGCGCTTGTCTTTATTCCCGTTATTAACTGTGTGACACGCTGTCCTACACTCATATGCCTTCCATGAATGATGATACGTCCTCCCCCTGCGTTTCCTTTGCGAAAGAGCAGCGCCGCAGGAAAAGACGCATTAAATGCGGCCGATCCATTTAAAAGATATTAGTCAGTATCTTGGAGATGCTCCGCCAGTTCAGAAGTGGAACTAGGGCCTCGTTGCATTTTCTGTGGTGTAAGGGCCGGGCTGGGGACCTGGCTATTTTGGGCTAGAAAGTCAGGTGACTGGGATCATTTATAAGATTCATTTTCAACAACCTTTACAGTTTATTTTGGCTATTTTTGCCACATATCCATGTCATGTGGTTTGGTCAGCAATCCTTATAGCAGACATTCTCCCAGTGTTCCTACAGGGCCTCCTCTCTATCCCATGCATCTCCTAACAGTCTGGACTGTAGAATGATGGGAACGTTTATAATTGCCTTCTTGTCTGATATTGATCTGGTCCTTCACTCTCATCTGCACTGACTGGTCCTCACTGAGGAGCTTTATTACTAAAGAATGCCTTTTTTAGCATAAATGCCAGCTGCTTCTAATAATATCACCATAATATGTGAGACAGCCTGTGAATTTCCATTCATGCAAACCAGGTATAATGAACCTCATGATATGATATATGCTTCTTATAAGGTGCTATTTTTCAGGTCAGCAATGGTTAGACATCACCACCATGTTGGACATTATTGCACTGTTGTAATTGGGTAACACTTAACTTGAGCGGGCAAAAATACTTAGTAGTAACTGAGTTACTACTTAAGTACAAATCATGAACATAGTAGCTACTTGCGATAAAAGATGAATCACGATTCATTAACGATGGACAAACATGAGGTCAGTATTTCACTTGTGTTATTCATGACTTGGTCCTTCAGTAGTTCACAAAGGTTTACAGAATTAACAGATATATTAACAAATATAGTAACTGCTTGGGATGAAAGATGTATCACGATTCATTAATGATGAATGAACATGAGATCTGTATGCAACTAAGACTAAGTTTGTGGTTAATTAATTTGTAAGTAATAGGATAATACTACATTATTTGTGCCCCCCCCCAAGTAAAATGTTATCTATTATTGTCGACGGTATTTTATCTACTATCCCAGTGGAGTTTTTTGATAAACTGTCAAAAGCAGTCAGTAATCGCCGTAATATCTGCAGTCATGTGACAGGAAACATCTGTGGTCGTCGAGGCGGGTGGCGACTTGCTGCTTGGCAGTCTGGTCCGTTGATGTGGAGATCAAGCTTGAGAATGTCTGTGGTCTGAGCGAGTCTGGTCAGCCAAGGATGCAGCTTTGATATACAATGAATATCTTGTAGCATTTGACACTCCTTAGACCCAGTGGAGGTTCTGGGGAGGGGTGGGCAAGGGGGGGCCAGTGACCCCATCACAATATGCATGGCCCCCATGTGCCCTCCTAAATATGTATGTAACTTGGGTCTGAAATAAATGTATTATTATTATTATTATTTACTTATACTGTATATGGGCTAAAATGTTGTGCGCTAGGCGAAACAGAAACGTAAGCACATTTTCTTGATGGACTCTTAACGCAGAAGCGCTGGGTGGCTGAGTTGCTTCAGTGGGTGAAAAGCAAAGTTAACGACAGAAACAAATAATCAAGTTTGTGGAAGCAAGACGGTCTAACGAGAAATCAGAGTGAGTTACGTATTTGTAAAAACTGTAAAATGTGACTGTAAAGCATTGTATAAATAACTTATCAGTTTTCAAAATTGTCTCTTGCTTCTTAATGCTGGCAATCTAGAGTATGTAATACTTGGAGGACATTAGGGAAGACATGCATCTGGCCCCCTAACAGAACAACTGGCCCCAGTCTGCCCCCCCCCAGTTGAAATGGTGTAGAACTGCTGTTCAGATCCACCGGAAACTCATTTTATCTTGAGATAATCGCATGACACAACTTCAAAAGGAAAGACCGCTTGACCTTTTATTATTACGAATAAATTAAAAGTTCTGAACGACCGCTGTGGGTCAGTGGTTACCTGCCTCACAGTCGCCCGCACGATGCACTGTTAGACCGTATCGTTACTACACGGTAGGACAGAACACAGAAGAAGGCGCTTAACAGTGAAGCATACACCGTGAAGTATGCATAAACAAGCATTTAAGGATCGATAACAGGAGAAATACAATAAGTGGATGAAGCAGTAGTAATGTCCACTTAGCTTAGCCCATTGGGATTAACGTCTTACGTAATCTCTGAATCAGTCACTGGCCCGCCCTCGCCCCCTCCCCAACGTATCTTGACTTAATCACCTGTTTCACTGATACTCCACTAATTTTAATATGTCAGTGCTAAGGGCCGTAGTTCAAATGTATATTTGGATCGGACTTTTTCCTGATTACCCCGAAAGTAGGTTAAAAAAAAGTGGATGGTCAGTCCTTCAGGAAAGAAATAACCCTTCACAGAGGGGAGGCTTTAAAGTTAGCAATGTGTGGAGTAACATTTATTTAAACTAGGTCGTCCATGTTTGCTCCAGGGTACAGTAAGACATCATAATTGCCGGTTTTGCCTTCCTGTTTTTGGGTATGTACAGAGGCCAGTCCCTGAGCTTCCGTTACGTAATGTCTCCACAGATACACTGAGGTTTATCTGCACTGCTCTACTCTACTCCACCCCTTTCCTTCTCTCCTGACCACCCACCACCAGCTACTGCTTCCTGGTACCAGTTACCTGCCGGCAGGAGAGCGAGGGCGAAGCGTGTGTGGGAGAACACCCCTGCCTTTGGAAGCTGGCCATGTACTGCTAGCCTGAGCCAAAGAGGGCGGGGCTGCGATGGATGAGCCCGGGTGGGCGGAGATGTCGATGTCCACATGCAGACAGACAAGGTTGGGAGTCCTGACCCAAACCCAGATGTCTGCATTTGGAGGAAGACCTGCTATCTGTGACGTGGAAAAACTGTTTAGTCTCCAGTGGATATTGAAGGGTGAACCTAAGCCTTAGTTATCAGGCAGCTCTCAAAGGAACTGCATCGTTTTGAGGTGGAGATTTTGCATGAGTCGGGACAGTAGGATATATTATTCTGATAAACTCACACCTTCAAACCACAGTCTTATATCCTTTCAGGCTTGTCAGGGTGATAAAACTCAATTTCCAAAGCTGTCCGTATAGTATCAGTGCATCTAAGTTCCTATCTCAGTCCAAATGGCTGATATATCACGTTAAGAGCTCCTCTCAGTCTCTGTGACCTTTGACCTGTGGCACCTGTGTGGTGCGTGCAAAGCCATTCTGCGTTGTTCTGTGAGTTTGTATGGTAGGATTTGCAAAGTCGTGACTGTGTCAGTACAGAGCAGGCCCCCTGTCTGAGCACTTCATTAATAGACCTATGTGCAGTACTGGGATTAGGGCGCCTCCTAGCTTTTGGACTGTGAAAACCCAACCAGGTGCTTCCAGCCGGTTTCTCCGCTGTACTGGTGTCTCGTTTTGTATTCATCGGAGATGAAGTTTGTCAGGCACTTTTACCACCCGGCGTCTTTTGGATAAACCGCTACACAGCTGAAGCTGTATCCTGGGATACTGCAGGGATAAATCAGGGATGCTTGCTAAGCAAATGATTTACTGTGCAGATGCAGGGAACATAAACTGTTTATGTGAGGAGCGCAGTGGAAAGGCCGGCACGCTTGGTGCTGGAGCTCCAGTCCATGTGGTTTGTAGGAGCACTGGGTTCGACCCTGGGGTTCTCTGGAGGTGGCGTCTATTCCGGGCCACACTACAGACACTCAGGGAAGTCTTATCTGGGTTCCTACCTTTTGTTCTACTTTTCATTGTTTTGTATCACGAAACACACAAAATGAGCTCTACACCCTGCTCTCCGCTAGGAGAGGTGATCTTCAGTTCACCCCTAAAGGTAATGAAGTGAAAATATACACAGACACGACAAGGAAACGCAGCAGTGTCTGTTCTGCGTTCTCCTGATACTTGTTCGTATTAAAAGTTTTAGAATCAAAGCAATGAAAAAAAGCTGTTTCCCTGTGGTTTTGTTGTTTTGTGTCAGAGTTTGAAGCAGTTGGCTTTGGGCCACAAATGAGGTCATCAGTGGCCGCCACGAGGGCAAACGGTTTTGACACTACAGTACAAGGGTGTTTTTGAATCTGAAACTCATAAAATCTGACTTTTAGTTTCATGTTTTCATCTACATAAGGTTTACACAAAGTTTAAGGTAATTGTATTTCCATTGCATGATCGGGTGGGTGGCCCCTCTGGAGAGAGTCAGGTGACCTTCATTATGCTTATTGATTGGTTCCGCCTGTCTCCTGTTCTCTGTGGTTTGTATTCATTGGAATACTATGCTAGCTTTGCCTCCCAGTAACCCAGACTGGAGCCAGTCCTAAGACCTCAAACCCCCAATTGTCTTATGTTCTTTCATTTTTAGTCCTCAAATCCATTGTGATTGTGTGATTGATCATGAGGTTTCCTTTGCCGTCCACCAGCCCAAGGCGTTCTTCAGCACATTTGAATAAATTCTTATATAATGCCTATTTTGATTTGGTGTGGAGGCTCAGTGGGTTAAACTGCGACCTCACAGGTTGGTGGGTGTGTCTCCTGGCCCCATTTCTGCGTGTGGAGCTTGCATGTTCTCCCTGTGGTCACTATGCACACTACTAGTGGCTCTAAATTGCCTGTAGAGTCTGAGTGGGTGTCGTGCCCTGGACTGGCATCCTACCAAAAGTATCCCATGCCTTATGCTTCCTTGGACCAGAAGAACCTTTATATATCTTCCCACGATGGGGAACAATCGATGGTGCATTATCTCTCGTTGGGTTTTTTAATGCATGCTGGTTTTTAGATAGTAGTTCAGCAGTTGTCCATCTCCAAAAGGCAGTTGCCGTCCGCAGACTCACTGCTCTGCCTTCTGCACGTGGCACTGTGTGTTTGTTCTCTGAGTGTGACAGCTGGCCGTGGCGCCTTGCGTCGTGCTGCACTTGCCTTTGGCAGTGGGACTGTTTTGGCAGCAGAGACGCTACGGGTTGCCGCCAGTTTATAAAGCATAATTATGTGAAGATCTTCCGGGGAACTGATAGTTCTCCAGGTCCTTAAAAGCATGACTAATTAGGCAGCTGGAAGAGATTTTTTTTATCTTTAAAAGGCCCTATTAAATCGGCTCAGTATGGGAATCCTTCAGCAAACTGTTTGGTTGTCATCAATCTTTTCTTGCAGGTGCAAGACCTTTCCTGAAGGATCTGGGGAGAGCTGTTTAGATACTGTCAGAGGTGGAAAGGTCAGGTCCAGAAAGTACAAATCCAGACCAAGGTTTTGCTTCAACCAACCCATTAAATATAAAGAGTCACTGTCACAGAGTACTTAACTGGTCAGTTGAAACAAAACCGTGGTCCGGATTTGTATTTTCTGGACCTGAACTTTCCACCTCTGGATACTGTACAACACAGGACAGCTAGGCAATGTGATATGTTCCAAATTCCTTACAAATTATTTCTTCAGGGCATTTGTTGATTAACCACGGTACATTTTAATCTACACCACTGCCCTGTACTGGATAAGCAGTATGAGATGGATGGACGGATGGATGGATGTGTATTATTACTTTTAAACATCTGTACAGACACTGCATTATTTGTTGGCAGTCATCCTTAAACCGCCTCATACCAAAAATGTGGTTCTCAAGTCACACCTCTTAATATTTTGCCATTTTATATAATAAGTAAAAGGCACCATGGATTTAGTCTCCCAGGTCAGCTCATAGAGAAGGGCTATTCAAATCATGGTCCTCAAGGTCCAAGACCTGCTGATTTTCCAGCCTTCCTTTACCTATGAGCCAGGTGTGAGGCCTCTGGCAAACAGAATCTGTAATTATTGAAGAAACTACCTGGGAGAACTGAAATCAAGGCCTGGATTTGGAATGGAGGGTCAGATTGGAAGAGGCCTGTGATAGAAACTTTGTTGTGCCCACATTCATGATGGCTCTTAAACAACCCAACCTCCATTAACCCTGGAGTCTTCCCTTCTCTTATTTGATGGTTGTCCTGTTGCCTGTTTATGCACAAGGAACATTACATAGATGCTTGGTGTTTTTGTAGCGTCTCATCGGGGCTACTTTCTAAGGTACAGATACTGCTCAGAGATCTCTTTCTGTTCTCCTCTCATGTTGAATAGTCGCACAATGTAACATTGTAATGGAATGCTGGCCTTTGATGGAATCCTCGTCCAGAATGTCCTCCTGTCATACACAGAGCACATAATCAGGTGCAAAGTAGCTCAGACGCAATACTGGCATAGGCGGGCCATTTAACAGTGGCTGTTACTGAATACGAGTCGTTGTCATATTCATAAGAATGATGTAATAGGAATTGTGACAATATGCCATTGCATCAGTGTGTTCGCCGGAGAGGCAGGTACTGATGTGCGATAATGCAGCATTTTAATGAACAATCAACATTAACACTCCTTATCGGTCTCAGTACCTGTCCAAGGCGTGCTTTCTGGCTGCTGTTCATTGTTGTAATGCTCTGTTCTGTTTTTATCGTTTCAGGAAACCCTTCCCCATCGGGGACCGGGTCACCTTTAACGGGAAGCTGTGTATTTGCCAGCAGTGCTCCCAGAGCCTCATCAATGAGCCCGTTAAGATCCACGGACCAAGCTGTAGGTATCCCTCCTTCCAGTACTCGGTGGGTGAGCTCCACATAGGCGCATAAGGCGAACTCTGAGGTTCCATCTCCAGATTTATCTTCATCGAATGAGCTTGAGTATTAGCGAATTCCTAACACTACAGTCTTAGGTAAGGCTCAGAGGCAGAATGCTTCAAGGCCAGTAGGGTAATAATGTGGCCTCCTCCCACCAAAATTGGGGGGTTTAATTCCTATCCACAACTCTGTGTGTCTCGAGCTCCATGCTCTTGAGGGATTCCTCCAGGTACTCCGGATTCCTCCTGCAGTCCAAGGTTAGTTAGGTACACTGGTACCTCTAAATTGGGTGTGAGTGCATGCCCTGTGTTTGACTGGTGTCCCAAGCCTTATTCCCTGCACTCCAGAGTCACCACAACTGTGTAATGGATAAAACAGCTGTACAACACGGATGGAAGGATTCCAGTTTGTGTATTCATATACTAGGCTGCAGCAAGATTTAAATGACAAACTGGTTCATTACCCAGTTTCTGAGGATCAGTCGTTTTCTCAGAATACTAAGATCCAAGGAATTCATCATTGTCACATGACCAGCGATTGTTTTACAGAATTTCACTTTACACAATTTACAGAGTTTTGAGAAATTTTACTTCTTGGTATTTTCTAGTCCACTAGTCCCAAAGATCAATATTCACACTCTGAGGTACCGTTAATCTGTTTTGGATCAATATCACAGCATATAAATCTCTCGCAACACTTCATACAATATTCCCAATATGAGTCTGCTGATAGAGTAACGCTTGCTGACATCAGCAGGTCTGTTCTGTCTGTAGATACTTGATTGTCAGTCCACAGGAATGATGCAGTTTCTAAAGTTTCCTCCACACATCAAGTACAACTAATTGTTTTTTTTTTTGAGAAGCTGGTGTAATTTTCCACGGAGAACTAATTAACCAAAGGTGTAATTGCCACTGTCATTTGGAATGATTGTGGGATGATAAAATGCCATGATGAGATTCTGAAATTATGCGTGTCACCATGTTAATTGCCCTTATTTCTGTATTATTTGGTGCTTGTAAATTTACCTATGAAAACACCCCCCCCCCCCATATATAATTTATCATTCAGTTTATACAGTTATTATTCTTACTTGAGGTAGTAAATTGTTGGTCAAATTATCACAATGAGAGCTTTAAATAGCTTGTCTTTTTGTGTGTCAATGTGTTTAGTGTGAATCAGACAAGCAGCAAATGAATCTTCTTTCCAATCCACCTGTAGCATCTTTTTTTTTTCTCAGAAAGCAGTTTGTTTGTTTATTGAAACCATAAAATTATATGGTACCCATTTGAAAGATATTGGCTGGGGTCCTGTTGCAGGGTCAATCCTCAGCTGTCTCACGGAGTGTTTTCTGCCAACAGTTCCTCAGATATGATGGCTGGAAGTGTTCTTTTTCTAATACTGTATAGAAATAAAGCGATGGTCTGTTCTGGAGGTACATTTTAGAGGTGTCTTCAGCACAATGAAGATGCACCTCAATCAGCAGAGCAAACTCTTTGAGCTTTGAGCCAAAACACCTAAATAAAAAGTCAAAGGTTGAAACCACAGCTTTCACAGAGGAACGAAAGGAATCTTTCCTATATTTAATAATGCCCCCGTAAGGCCGCAAGTGGAATGTGGTGACCTACCCTACCCCCTTAGCAGATGACTAATGGCACCAACAGTGGACCCAGAATCGTTTGTGCAAGGATATAACGTTTCAGACCTCAGGTGTCCATTGCTGGCAAGACCACAATATAAGTACAGCCAGCAACCCCTAAAATCAATGCGTTCCATAAGAGAAGACTAAAGGTACAGTAGAGATGATGATATGCTGTGGACCTCCATGATTCTGGATCAATAGGGTAACCTTGGGGGGGGGGGTCACACAGCTAAATATGAACCAAATGAAAAAATCGGCACCTGACCTTACTCTATGCGCAGAAAACACTACAGGCAGGAGTTATCTACTGCTATAAATCTGCAGCACCGGGCTCAGTGACCCCCTAGAGGTCAACGCGCCTCATATAACTGCTCTTCCTCATGCTTCCTAGATTGCGCTGGCTGTAAGGAGGAGATCAAGCAGGGACAGTCGCTTCTGGCCTTGGAGAAGCAGTGGCACGTCAGTTGCTTCAAGTGCCAGGCCTGCGGCGTCGTGCTTACTGGGGAGTACATCAGCAAGTACGTGCAGCTGCGCAGCCGCCCCGGCGCTTTTATGCACCCAAACTGTCGCATGCCATACGGCCACTTTTCTTTCATAGTTTTCCAACTGTGAGGATGGCTGGAGTGTGATTTCTTTTAATTTTTTAACTCTTCCCCATTCAGGGACGGCGTTCCATACTGCGAGGCGGATTACCACGCGCAGTTTGGCATCAAATGCAGCAGTTGCAGCAGATATATCAGCGGAAGGGTGCTCGAGGTGATCCAGAGACCACACACTCTACCCTGAAGGGAGATATGACCGCACAAGGCTACTTTTTCAACTTCCACATAATCGAGACAGACGTGACCCAGCATGTCCAGAATTTGACCTCCGGATATTGTAGCAAAAGCTTTGCGCTATACAAAACGTGTTAATTTCTGTTTGTCTTGCTTTGTTTTTACTGTAAAAAAAAAAAAAACTTTCTTGACGTCCTTCTGTGGTTACCATGGAGATTCGGAATTTTATTGGCACCTGCTCAGATCATAATCATCTATTGTCTGTTGGTATTGGCTCAGTCAGCACTGTGAAAGTCTACTTCTGCTTGTTTTGAAGTGAAGATAATGGACAAGATATATACAGACGCTCCCTGGGTTACGATGGGCCGTGTTACGATATTTTGACTTTACGATGGGAAAATATTTTTCACTTTCAGTACATTATTTAATAAATTACAAGAGTTATTCAACACTTTTTAATAAATTACACTTTGTATTACTGATTTTACCCAACTGCAGGCTAATGGAGGTGGTCTAAGCATGTTTAACGTAAGCTAGGCTAGGCTGTGATGTTTGTTAGGTTAAGTATACTGTATTAAAATGCATTTTCGCCTTACGATATTTTCGCCTTACGATAGGTTTATCGGAAAGTAATCCCATCGTAACCTGGGGAGAGGCTGTATACCTTTACACATTTGAGCAGAGTTTAATGTCTCCTATTATTCAATCAACAAATTTTTCGGAGCTGGCAGCTGAGAGAAAATGAAAGCTAATGAAGACATTAGCTTGGGCATGAGGCAAGTGAGCCGCAGCTTAGACAGTAAAACACAGATTGAATCGGTGTCCGGAGATGATGCGGATGCGAGGGTGCCCTTCGCGAGTGTCAGGGTTCTGCTGACTGCACAGAAGCTATATGTGCCTGTGCACCATGCTGCGGTGGGACTATGGCGGAACGTCACCAGGAAGTGGCCGTTGAAGTAACAGTCTGAGAGAAAGAGAGAGAGAGAGAGAAAAAGAGCAAATGCTCAAAAATGGGGCTACGATAAAAAAAATAATGTCTTCCGGAAAAATTCAGCACGACCCTTGGTATTATGTAGCTAAGAATGGTATAGTTTAAGTGAGTAGATGCAAAGACGCATCGCTGAGGCTTGGACATGAGCCAGATATCGAATCACCCTTTCTTTGTTGAGTCATGGTCTCTCCCCAAGGAGTTGACAGGATGTTATCCTGTCTGTTGTATGAAAGTGCATCCGTCATCCGAGGCTGTGAAGCACCAGTTTGACCTTTATGCTACTGTAGCAATGAAGCTAATACTGTATAAGGTGTTCATTGAAGGGCAGCTTTAGAAGGGCACGTAGAAGAGATTGGTTGACATCAGGGGTGGGGTCCACCCACCTCCCCAGAACAAGGTTTTGAGCCACTTCTGGGCCTGTTCCTGATCAGAGGAAGGAGTGTCACAACACCTTCTCATACCTTCTCACACCTTCTTTTCCCCATATCCTCACAATCCATGTTTTTTTTGCCCCCAAATGAGTCTAGCCTCATTGAAACAGTTCAGTTTCAGCATTCAGAGACAGTGTCCTCATCCAGAAACGTAACCTGCCATGTTACACAGTGTTCCTTCTTCCTCTTTCTTGGTCCCTGGATCTGCACTTACCTCTCACCCTTCCGCCGCTCTCCCTCGTAGGCCGGAGGGAAGCACTATCACCCCAGCTGTGCCCGATGTGCCCGGTGCCAGATGATGTTCACGGAAGGAGAGGAGATGTACCTGAGAGGTGAGGGGAGCACAGATCTGCTTTGGAAACCATGAAATGAAACAGACTGTGAGGAGCCTACTTCTGCTTGTGGTATAACTGCAGATTTTTGTGACATTACCAAAGTTTAAGGAGACAAAGTGGTAAAAGTCAGTTACTTGGAGCTCGTTGCAAGAGACACTGTCCATCCATCAATCCATCCATCCATCCAGTCCATCCCATCCATCCATCCATTCATCCATCCATCCAATCCATTCATCCATTTTTGACATCTGATTGTTCTATGCAGGGTTGTGAGAATGCGGAGCTGAAAGGAATTATATAAAAATAATTTGAATTGAATTTTCCTCAGTGATGACATTATGCTTCTCTGTAATGATGTAATATTACCTTTACTGAATTACCTGTTGGTTCAACCCCATACAGTAATCAATTATTATTATACTAATCATGATGTGCAGCTTATATTGGAATGTTATTAAATTCAATGCAATTTAGTTTATTTTTATATAGTGCCTTTCACAACAGAGTTGTCCCAAAGCGCTTTACATGATGTTTGAGAGAATAGGAATAAAATAGGAAAAAGGAAAGACAAAGAATATAACTAAAGAAAGAGGAAGGCCATATGACAACGGAGGAGAGGAACCAAAAACTCCCAAGTAAGGAGAAAAAAAACCTCTGGGGGTCCAAGGTCAGCTGGCTGCCCACCCCCCCCCCGGGCATGCTAACATTATTGCACAGAAAAGAGTGGGCTTGCTTGCTAAAAGCAAGATGTAAGCTGTGATTATGGTCATGCCAAAGTCCAACAATGAGTTTGTTTTCCACGCTGGCCTGTGTAGGGTGGTAGACTGGAGGCTGCACCCACGATGTTACAGTTCATTAGAGACATACAATCTCGGCTATTTTAAAAAATCTGTTTCATTTATTGCGAGAGAAAAGAAAAATGAATTGAATAGAAAAAAAGCATGTCTTTAAATAGAAATATTTTTCCATGAACATGCTCAGAACAAAAACCATGATTCCTCTAGAATCAGATTGGTTATCTCTCAGATAACCTTTTTCATTTGCCCTTTTTTGTCCAAGTAAAACTCAGTGGGGCCGTCAATCCTCTAGGTTTGAAGCCAGCCTTCAAGCGATGCTAATGATTTTCGGCTTCATGCAGTAACGGCAACGTGGTGGCTGAGTGGCTGGCACAGTAGCCTCACACCTGCAGGCTGGAATCCCACCCCCAGCTGCATGCCTGTGCAGTTTGCATGTTCTCCCATGCTCCTGCGGGTTTCCTTTGGGTGCCCTGGCTTCCTCCTGCAGTCCAGAAACATGCAGTTAGGTAAACTAGGATCTCTAGATAGCCCAAGGTGCGTTCATGATCTGTAATGGTCTGGTATCAGATTCAGGGGGACACAGCTTATGTCTTGTGCCCTGTGCATTCTGGGATATGTAGTACAGGCCCACTGCAGCCCTGTACTATATAAGTGGTTACGGAATATGGATGGATATTTTGCAGTTTCTAGTTCCAGGTTTAGATTATTTGCCATATCCTGACAAGTCATAAATATCAAAAATAAAACTGGGGCAAAATGCAACTTTTTTGAAAACCAAATACGTTTCTTGACACTGCATAGGCAATTAAAAGTGCAGAGGTTTAAGAGCTGAGGCTATCGTCATTAACATCAAATGAGGCGGTAGAAATGTCCCATAACAAAGTCATTAAATTGGAGAAGCCCATCCCTGTTGCACAAGCAGGCTAATTTGGAAGATGCAGAGGGGAATTTGGGTCATAAAATATTTCACATTTGTTCAGCATTGATTTCTTGAAGAAAATGTGGTTAAGGGTTAGCTATAAGATGGGTTGAATGATTCAACAAAATTAGCAAAGTAAAAGAACGCCCCCCTCCCCCCCAGTCATCACGTGAATTATTGATCCGGGGTTTCAACAAACTAGAATTCATTGTGTTTATGTAAATAAGCTGATGCTATTTGTTTTTCCTACACAGGAACATTGATCTTAACAGAGTAATTGTTGCGTTTTCAAAGTAAGGCAAAATTGCTTCATTATAAACAGCGTAAGCGATTCTCTAGGCAGGACAATGAGCGTACCACACAGAGTAACGGGAGGCTTAAACCAAGTTCCACCAAAAGATTCAGAGGTCTGTATTCTGGTTTCATGAATATCTTCTCTCATTGGACACTAAGTAATCCTAGCTGTTAACATGTGTTCTCAATCGTGATGTGGATGATCAGCAAGGGCGGCCTCAGGGTGATTTAGTGAAAGACCTGCACTCCTCGGGTTGGGTTGTAGATGCTAGACGATGCAGAGTATTGATTTATGGACTCCACACATATTGCGCCCATCTGTAGCTTTACAAAAGATTTATGTGGCCATATATGACTCTAAATAATAATCAGGTGAATGAAATGTTATAATGTATAATGTAATAATATGTCATCTGCGGGTATGAAGGGGATGAAGTCATTAATACACAATGCTCTCAATGTTTTTTTTTATTTCACGCTCATGGGAGTTTTACTTACACAAAAATACTCTGAGGGCAAATGAAAAATGATTGGCTCAGAGAGATAACCAATCAAAGTGTAGAGGAAATGGGTCCAAGCAACTAGAGGAGGTGGGACCAACCAATCAGATGTCTTGGTCCCGCCACCTCTAGTTGTTTGGACCCACCTCCTCTATAATCTGATTGGTTATCTCTCTGAACCAATCATTTTTCATTCTGCCCTCAGAACATTTTTGTGTAAGTAAAACTCCCATGAGCCAATTTCACTAACAGTTTTTTCCTAATGGAAACACAGATAAGCAATAAGAGAATCATTGGCTGACGCCTTTTTAAAGGATCAGACCCAATTTAAGTCTTTGGGTGCTGCATTCTGGTGCTTTTTAATTCCTCGTATCTCCTGTGAGTATGTGTGCTGGGAATGAAGAGGAGAGTCTTATGGCCTTGGTTTCCAAGCCCCCCCCCCCCTCCCCGGATGCCTCCTTGTCTGGTTCCTTTAACTCCTGGCTCTGATGTATGGGCCGTGCTTGGCACAGACAAACCTTGTAAATTCATCAGCCCGATGCAGAGGCAGCCTGGAGGATGGAACGCTTAACATGGCAGAGAGGTGGACAGATTCAGAGCCGGCTCTAATGAAGACATACCAGCGATCCACTTCATGGCACCACTGATTATATACAGGGAGAATTTGTTACTGCCCATCAGTAGCAGCTCTGACAAATATTTTTAAGAACTCTTGCCTCCCCATTAAAATAATGATCTTAAAATCATGCTGAACTCTCTTATGGTCCATTTTTCACTTTTTGAGTGGCAGTGGGTCACTGTCAAACGTCTCCAAAGTATCCATGAATAAACCATAATTTCCACATACAGCTTTGTACACATATAAAATAACCCCTTCAGTTTGAATAGCTTAAGTACCTTCTGCTAGCAACAATTCTAAACCTACTATCCACGTTTTAGTAACACTAATTAAAAAAGCTGTTAACTCAGCAAAAGATTTAATTATGGTTTCCCTGTTAACTTATTTATCAAGCGTATATTGCTGACTGTCAAACATTTATTTGAGGATGAACTGCAGTAAAAACTCATAGGTTAGCTCTTAATCGAAGCTGTATTATAAGAACTAGTGTCACAGTTCTGGGGCAGTAATTACTGCCCCCCTGACGTGACCACAGTCCTGACACTCCCTGCAGGCATGGAGAAGGACTGATTTTCAGACTGGCGAGTTTCATGCCAAAGACCAGCCCATTTTGTCTTCATTCTGGGGGAACTTCGATAAATGATGCCAAAATTCAAGTCTTATTATCACGATAATTTTATTACTGACATGTTCAAGAGGAAAATAAATAATGAATAGCATATCGAACTGTTCAAGCAGTGTGACTTTATGAAGCCCAGCCTGGTCTCTTTCCAACAAGCTGTCATCTGAGAATATTCCAGTGATTAGCGATGGCAAGTGATTAGTTGTGGCACCTCCGCATTGCTCACTCGGTTCTAAATGACAAGCGATCACACAGAAATATGTGCTGTGTATTTGGGGATTTCTCTGTGCAGAACAATCGTAGTCTATTGTGTGTGTGTGAGAGAGAGAGAGAGAGGGAGAGAGAGAGAGAGAAAACACAGTGGTTAACATTCTAAAGCGCTGTAGAATTTTTAAGTTTTTAAATTATTTTATTTCCAACCATATCAATTTTAAACTTGCCAAATTATGTTGTTTCTGACTAGCACAGCAACTAAGCGACCCACCAGGAATTCTCCTGAATCTCCTGATTGGCCACTCCGGGAATTCCCCCGAGTTTTTCGATCACCTCTGGATTGGTCTTGAGGTGTCAGTCCCAATGTTTGACAGCCGGTGTCGATTTTGCCTTCATTTCATTGTCAGAAGACATGTCTAGGTGGTAGAAGGCCTCAGTGCGGCTTGATGAAGGTCGTGACTGTCCATTTCTCTTACAGGCTCGGAGGTGTGGCATCCGCTGTGCAAACAGGCTGCCAATGCAGAGAAGAAACTTAAGGTGAGGACCATGACGCTTTCCCTCTTCGAAATCACATTGAAAAACAAAGTACAAACCATAAAATTCTGCCCTCTCCTACTTCCCACAGCAGAGGCGTGCCTCCGACGTCTCCATCTCACCGCCGGGCTCCAGCATCAGCTCCCCAAGCCGGGCTATTTGTGTGAGTGACACCCACACCGCCCAATGGGACGCTGTCGTTTAGGCACAATGTGGTATTTTCACCAATCCTGTGAGAAGAGCCACGGCTCCATCGGTGTGCCTGATCTACACTCTGTCAGATATACACTGGCGCACTCTGATGCTCGCTCTTTCAGAAGAAGAGCTTGTCTACTTTATTTTGCTTTCGTTGCCCTGGAGACGCATGGAGTATTTTGTTTCCACTGAGCACAGTGATGGAGGAGAAGTGCCAAGTACTATGACTGAAATCTGTATCCATATAGAAATAAATTCCATCCATTGATTTTTCAACCACTTATCGTGGTCAGGATTGCAGGGACGGGGGTGGGGGCTATAGCACAAGGCTGCTGTATACCCTGCAAGAAATTCCAGTCTATCATAGGGTATATACACACATACTCACACACTACGGGCAATGTAGAGATTCCAATTAACCTAACAGCATGGGTTTTTGCTACAGAAGGGAACTCGCTTTCACCGTCTTTGTAAACGCCAACTTCAGACCCTTCAGTCTACTGCCCTCAAACCTGCTCTTCTTGTCTTTCACTGTGTGTGTGCGTGTGTGTGTGTGTGCGTGTGCGTCTCCTTGTTTCAGGCCAAACTGGACAACGAGATCTTTAAGTACAAAGACTATGATGCTCTGTCTAAGGTTAAGCCGCTGTATGACAGTCGGAGGCCCAGTCTCACGTCTTATGAGCCCTATCACAGATACGCTTCCAATGACAGACTGGAGCGTTACAGCTACGGGGAGGTACTGGTGCAGTGCTACACAGCCCCCGCTCTGCTGCATGTGCATGTCCCACCAGCTCAGCCCCCACCCGCATGCCCCAACCCCGCCTCTGTCTCTGTTCTGATACTTAGCAGTTTATGGCTTTGCGACCGTCCCGCATCACGATGTGCTTTCTGCAGCATAGAAGCAAATCTATACTTATATTTTCAGGCAAATGCCATAGAGGGGGCAATTTAAGAAGGAAATTACATTTGATTTTTTTTATATAGCGCCTTTCATAGCAGAGTCTCCCCAAGGCGCTTTACATGGGTGTGTTGTGATGCGTTACAACATCACAAATTCGTAAGCCCTCTGATTTGAAAGGTGTCTGGAATTGCTAACAGTCTTAGGAGCAGTGCTCTGAGTATTGTGTGACAATGTTAATGTTACACTAAGAAATGTACAAAGTGATAATTCTGAGATGATCTTTAAGTATATCCATATAACAAGCTATGGATAAAAAGTTTGCAAAGCCATTAAACTTTCACAATTCTCTATTTGCTGTGTCCTTTACTAACCTGCTGAATTAAAACCTCCACTGGATCACAGTGTCTTCCCCTCTCATGATCCTTTAAAAGTCATGTGTTCTTTGTCTTTACCGATTAACACCCATGAGAGTAATCCCAACACTAAACGTGGAGTTATTCTGAACATTTCAGTGCCAAAGATGCTACGACAAAAAATGTGGACACCTTTCATGATTTCTAACTGATTAAAGACAGATAAATCATACGTAGGTGATGCCAGGGGAATACGCTGGACACAGTAACTTCTAAGCCCTGTGGCGGTGTGCTAAATTCTTTACGTTCTTCTGGCTGAGAGCACAGTGTCTTCTCCTGGATTCCAGTGAGCATGACAGGTTCTGGTAATTATTAGCAAAAGCTGGTCACCTGTGTGATCCTCACTCCTCATAGCAGGTCTTATTCTTCTTGTTGTGCACCCCCGGCCCCCCCAAGTCTCTGGGGATGCTGTCTCCATACTCTCAGGTAATTACCCCTCACCTGGAATCCGACACGGGGGAAGGTTTTCCTCTTCTTACTTTTGTATGAGATGGGTTACCTTTGTGCCTGGATGTGCCTCACTGTCACACGTGTGTGCAGAAAAACATCACCAGTTCTTGAAACGTTCCTACCGTCGAGCATTTTTCAGCACAAAATGCACGTGTTATTTTGAACTCCGCAGCGAGCCTTGATAGCAATCTCTCGGAGTTTGGTCACTGTTTTTGTGAGCTTCAGTAGTCTGTCTGGATTGTTGCCATCTGACAGCCCATATTGCGCCTGTGTGTGTGTTGCACGGTCTTACGTCTGTATTGTTACATTCGTTTCAGCCCGGTTAAGCGATTGAAATCCATTACGTTCATCCTGTACCTATGCAAGGAAACATGTCATGTAAGAGGATGCACTTCCCAGCTGTCTTTTCCAAACAGAAGACAGCTGAGATGAGTGCCTTCTCGAGGACCGACACCCATAAACATGATTTCTTTGTTTTTTGGTAGGAAATTTATGACAGTATGGACCTGCGACACAGGCGATCCTCCACCCCCGGGTACATTGACTCTCCCACTTATAGTCGCCAGGGGGTGTCCCCCACACTCCCTCGCTCCCCCCAGAACTTCTATCGCATGGGTGAGTCCACATCGGGGATCTTCACTCAGGGGTTGGTCTTGAATATGGCCATTTCTTTTCAGCCACTAACTTTGTGCCTATGCTAATTTTTACACTCGGTACACACTGTATGTGTTAATATGTGCTTGGTGTACCCCATTGGCTGAGGGGTGGGTTTCAGAGCTGTCAATCACTCTCCTGCGCTGTCATTGGTGGGTTGGGCTGTAGGTAATGAGAGTGGAAGGAGTTCTCCTTATTACGGGCACGTCGACGCCAGGGCCCGCACTCCTACTACGTACCAGGCGCCCAGGCATTTCCATGTGCCAGGTAGGTTGTTATCTTATTTCCCATTACTGTCCCCCCGGTCCCTCCTGCCATGGCGTCCCAGCCCTGCTCAGGACCCCGGCATTGACGTCACACACCCAACGGGCTCTTCTGTGTCTGTATCTCCGGCTTCCTCCCTCTGCGTTGTGTCCTGTCGCGTGTTCCCGCTCTCACTGACCCGTTTTTCCCAGCCCACAGCTGGCTGCTTTCGCCTCCCAGTCTTGTCTCTGTGGCCTCTAGCCGTTGTTGCGGCTCCAAAGGCCTCGTCGGTCATTCCCAGCCGTGCTGATGGGACGCCGTTCGACCCGGTCGCAGCCGGCAGGGGACGACGGGCTGGGAGCCCCCGAGAATGCAGAACAGGCCCCCTGGGTGTCAGCACTCGCGGTACAGATGTAGCAGCAGAATGGGACAGAGCTGTCAAGTCAAACGAGGCTGAGGTCCCTTTCTGCAGCATGGCCCTGGGCCCTTTTATCAGGTCTTACCTAACATGGCCACAGTAGTCATGAATTTTATGGGAGGTGTATCAGTCGTACTGACAAATGCGCCCTTCCCGTTATCCCTCAGCGCACCCTTGTTCCTGTATCTGTCACCTCTCTGCCACATGCCTGGGCGCACCACATGTTTGTCTTCGGAGATCTGCCACTATCTCCCCCGTTTCCTTAAAAATCTGAACTTACTATCTCTTGTTCTGCTATTTGCTTCCAGTTTCTCCTTTTTTTAATATCCTTTCTGCTATTCCTTGGACATTCCAGGCTACAGGAAAATCCCAGAATTAACTAGCAAAAGGCAAGGAAATTCCATTTTTCTCCCCCAGCCCTTCCGAATCGTGGCGTTGCTGCGCTTTCATCACCGTGTAGAGCTGCAGGTAGTCTTTCTCCCCCAGTAAAAACCAATTACAAGACATATAGAAAACATACTGAAACTGGAAATCTGAGATGTGAGGGATTTGTTTAACAGCTTAGAAGGGATGGTACAGACATGCAGGGGATGGTGCCATCTTTTAAAGCAGTGTTTCCCAATCCGGTCCTCAGGGACCCACAGACAGTCCATGTTTTTGCAAGCAAGAATGTGGACTGTCTGGCAGGGAGCTGGGAGGGAGCGAAAACACGGACCGTCTGTGGGTCTCAGAGGACCAGATTGGGAAGCACTGTTTTAAAGTGAAGGATTTTAGCATATATTTCCACCAGCAGATGGAAATTCATATGTAACGCATTTCATGAGGTTGTGTCCTTTTCCCGACTAATATCTTTTCATTTTTCACACCTCTCTGTTTAATGTTCCACCCCCCCATTCTTTTTCTGTCCTCAGCCACTGGGGAGACCAACATCTACAGGAACCCTCCTATCTATAAGAGACATGGTACAGTGTTGGTGATGTGATCACCCTCCTCTCCAAATGAGCTCAGGGCTCACTTCCTGTCTCTGGGGAGATGCTTGGGAATCTAGTGTGTGGAGTTGTGGTAGTGTGCCTGCTGTCCTCACCAAATCCCCAGTTCAGTGATTCGGGGAAAAGCAGTGGGAATCTCAGAATCCCCGGAGCACACCTGTAGCACCTTCTGTCGTCAAAACATTAATAATATAGATGGGATCTGACATGCCATGTGGATCGTACATAGCAGCCATGCATCGTGTTCTTTGCCCCCGTATGTTTTCGTTGTGCATCCTGCATGCTTGAAGTTTAAGAGGACGAGAGATCTTTGCTTAACTTCAGCTAGTCCTTGGGTGATTTTATTAGCATGTGCTGGTATCGTGTGGGTGTAGTCCAAACTTTACAGATGTTTCTTTGAGGCATTAGCATTATTGACCGCACAAATCGCTGCATAACAAATCTACGAGGTGCGTGGGTCTTTGCACATTGGATCCTAGTACTTGCATAGAGGTGCAGTCTTTTTCAAATATTAAATCATAGATATGGCATTTGTCTAACATTATTCTCATTTATATGTATAATGGTCTTTTTTTGGTGGAAATTGTAAGTGCATCTTTGCATATTAATCGCATGTCTTTGTTCCTATTTGTGCTTTGAGTTTGTGGCATCGCTGAAGGCCCGTCGAGTTACGCTGTGGCTGTGTCAGAATCACAGAGGCGTGTTTGTCAGTGGACAGTGGGTCGAGTGGGTTGGATTTGATAGATCCACTTAGAAACATCAGACAGGGGATTTGGTTTAACTACTGCTAGAGCCAAAATATGCATACTCCCACACATGGGGTGTTTCTCAATATGCCTACTTGAAAGTCCTTGTGTTCTCATGTATGTCATCTACCATCGCCAAAGACCAGTTCCAATACTGAAGAACAGAAGCACAGAGGACGGTAAAAATCCCCAGATGTCGTTCTTGCCCCGCCCCAAATGTCAAGGATACATCGGCTGCATCCTCGTCAGACGAGACCAATCCCATGATTCATTGCGCCCCAAGTTCATCCTAGGAGACCAGTTAGCAAGACCGGTCTTGCCAAGACCACAAGTACGATCTTTGCGTTCTAGGTATTGAGAAACACCCGTGGTCAGTGCTATATGCAGCAGAGGAAGAAGAAATCAGAAAGGCTTATATCTACTTGAGATATTTACTCTGGTGTCACCCTTCTCTAGGTGTTTGACGTGAATGGGTCTTGAGATGCTATAAGCTCTCTATGAATTATGATTAATCTTTCAGCCAGTAGCTGTGGTTTCAAACCCATAAGTATAGCTGCAGCCAGCACGGTTTGTTCTGTTGCACTGGTACAAACAGAAGAAGAGGCGCCGGTGAGCTCATGTGTGCACTGACTCATGGGAACACCGTCCACTCTGATTTATTCTAACTATGTTCCTCTTCTGTTCCTCTCCATTTCTCTTTTTGTTGTTTATTTGCTCACTCTCTCTCTCTGCCTACCGACGGACCTGCTTCCATCAACTCTTGGCTTTGTAAGTGTTTTTATATTCCCGATACATTCCATACATTCAGTATCTCTCTGTTTCCCACACATCTGTATGCCTGACAAAACAAAAATTGCATATTTGGGTAACTTTTCCTGTTTCATCTGCCAGAGTTACGCTCTCTGGACTGGGTTATTTTCCCACCTGTTTTGTGCACAAACACAGTCGTGATTAATGACTCGGCAGGATGAATTATAGTTCATTCAAATCCCTGTGCTTTTTTTAAACAGTATAACAGCCATTAACCACATTTTTACCTGCCTAATATTACACACATGCAATAAAAATATATACATTTTTGCTTCTGGTCTTTGACTTTCTGTGGTAATAAAAGTGAGTGTTTTAGCATCATATTCGTGGCAGTAGTATTTGTGTTGGAAACAAGCTGCTGTCTCTGTGTCACACACACAGAGGCATGACTTCTCTGCTAAACTGCAGGAGGGTCATTTATGGCCTTTAGCCCTAATCTGTCCTACATTGCTCAATTCATCTGTAAAGCAGGGTCCTTAGCACAGCTGCTCCTGCCACCCAACACAATCAGAGCCCACCCTCTTCTCTAATTTGTCGCCGCACTGCTGTCGGTAGCTAGGGTGACAGTCCCATACATTAATTAGCACCTGATTCACTCCTGGTGACATCACTCGTTAAACAAATAATCACTTAAATGTAGGTGCAAATGTTTCATACAGTGTTTGACAACATGTAATGCGATGTCTTTTATTTACGTATTCATTGATCATATCATATTCGACATGGTATTTTGCACGTCCGATGGGCTTATTGGAAGGAGCAGCATCTGTACATCAAATACCGACTGAGAGTAATTTGAGCTTTTTCTCTGGCCTTTGGGTTTGTCTGGGATGTCTTGCGCAAAATTCAGCTAATTAATATGTTGCATTCGTCATGTTGTAATAAGAATTTCAATTTTTTTGCTATTTTTCTTGTATTTTTTGGTTGTATTTGTAATAATATTCATTGATATGGGTGTGTAATGTACTGGAAGCACTATCTGTTGTCCTGAGCTGGCCTTTTCTCCTTAACATTCAGAGGTGGGTAGTTCAGGTCAGGAGAGTAAAAATCCAGACCAAGATTTTGTTTCAACCAACTACTTGGGTACTCTGTGACTGTGACTCTTTATACACAACTGGTTGGTTGGAACGAAATCCTGGTCTGGACTTCTACCCTCCAGACCCAAACTACCCACCTCTGCTAACATTTGCTCTCTCTCAGTCTGAGCCATAAAAGGCAGCAGTCCTGTGCATGGCAGTGCTGTCTGCCTTCCTTTCACTGGCTCCCCTTTCCCTGCAGACCACCACCAATGCCCAGCCTCCAGGAACCAGGCCAGTGAGGACACCCTCCAACCTTCTGAGTTCCCCTCACCCTACTACCCCGACCTCTACCATCACCCTGAATCCAGTTACTACTTCGCAGACTCTCCCAGAGGTGCCTCTTTGCTTTCGTTTAAATGAAAACCACATTGAAACTATTAATTACATCAGTCCAGTGATTTTTTTTAGTGACCCCCAGCTGCAGGTTAACTGCAGATCATGTCGATTTAATGATTTATTGGCGGCCCTGAACCGTATTTCACGCTGGCGTTCAATCAGAGTCCTCCCGCCGATCTTAAAACATACCTCTCCCACTCTGGTAGAATAACAATTAGCCCAATATTGTGTAACCATGGACCCAGCGCCAGGAAGTAACTGTGGTTTTTCAGCCCCACCCCTGGGCAGAAATTTCATTAAATAAAGTCAGCGGTGTTTTTGGTGGGGGCTCCAGTTTCTGGTAGCTGCCTCCCTCGTTCCAGGAGCTGATCCCAGCTGGGAAGGGTGGCACTGTCCTCCACTGATAAAGGGCTGTCATGTGCACGCAGGAGTAATTGCTTTGATCCAATCCAATTACGACGTGCTCTCTGCAGGCCACACTTCCCCTCTAATTCCTAGGCCGAGTTCCGCTAGATAAAAGCGAGAACCATGAGATTGCAGTTCTGTTTGTTTCCTAGCAATCGCGTCTGCCGTGGACGGCTCTGCCACTTTATGCTTTTCGATTTCAAAAGACACACAAGATCTTATCTGACTAAAGGCTTTTTCGTTTGCTGGAGATTTAATTTACTGTTTTTTCCCCCCTCTCCTTCCTCTATTGCGCTTTGTTATCCTGAATTGCATGATGGAGTTCATTAGCAAAACACGCAAAGACAGATTAATGCTTCCCTTTCAACGAATCAGCCCGCTTTTGTGTAATGGCACATTTTCGCCAGTGCTTGGCAGTGAATTCCGACCCAGTTTCCGGAAACGCTCCAAGGTGACTGTTTACATGTCACTGCATCTCTCCCCACAGCTCCTCGTGCCCGGAGATTTTCATCTGGAGGGGAGGACGAGAGCTGGAACCACAGCCTGAACAGGGTACGTCCGTGAGCCTGTCTGGCTTCCTCCTGTCCTCATCATCTCTCTCTGCACTGTGATGTGTGTTCCGGCATGATCTTCCTGCATCTGAAGCATCTACAGGCGATCACTACTGCAGCTGTTTCTGAGATGCTCAGAGACACGTTTGTGGTTTTTTTTTTTTTCCCTGCAAGTTGCTGTGTGTTTCCTGCAATTTATGGCTCTTCACAAATGAGAAATGCAACTTCTGTGGCCAGGCAAACAAAAAATGTATTGCATTTATGTAACCGGTCTTCAGTCTGTTTTGGAATAACACATCGTTCTAGTAAATATATTATGAATATTGACGTGAAATTTTAAATGAATTGTCAACTGTTGTAGAACGTAATGACAGTTCTGTTGACTCACATCTAGTTTCTGAAGACCACAGTATAGAAACATATGTGCAGATAATATGAGAGCTGGGGAGACTGAGGAACTCGTCTTTGAACCGTTCGCTTTGATATACACCGATCACATACACAAATTTATCACAAACAAGACTTTACTGCAAAAGCAAACTCAGACAGTATAAAACGTTAATGACAAGGCAGTTATTTTTTACTATTCATAGAAATAAATAAATAAAGGAATTTAGGGAGGGGAATACCACTATGGGAAAAGAGGGGATTTCTATATCACCACTCCCTTGCACACAAACCACTCGCTGGGTGACTCATTGGCTCATCCCATTCCAGATCCAGGGCGGAATTGGCAGGATGATCCTGAAGGAAGAGATGAAAGCCAGAACAGGTTCCTATGACAACGACCCCTGGGCCAATGCGCGCAGTTCCCGAAGCAGCAGCAAGGAGACGCTACACAGTATGGGCTACAACTACACCATGAATGGCTGTAAGGAAATGACTCTCCGTCATGGACGTTCCCTGAAGCGCTGAAGATTGTATGTCTGAGGTTACACAGAGCAGTGTTTCCCAACCCGGCCCTCGGGGACACGCAGACCATCAATATTTTTGCTCCCTCCCTCCCAGCTCGCGGATCGGGGTTGGGAAACACTGACATAGAGGGCAGCACAGGAAACTGGATTAGCTCTCAGCTTCTGGTGAAGTTCAGAATTAAAACTATAGAAATAGAACGATTCCATTCATCTTTTCCGACATACATATACGTTTTGGAGTAAATTAAATCGTTAAATAATTTTTTTTCCATTTTTTTGTTCGTATTAGCATTTCCTGAAGATGGTAGTATTTGGAGAAATTTTTGCATTTTGTCCAGCTTACAGAGAAGTTTCTGAACGGGGAGCCAGTCAGTCACTTTCTCAGAACGCAGTACTCGCTCTGTTGCCTGAATGTACAAACATTCCAGAATTTTTTGTAACAAACATGGAGTACATAGCAATGTTACAAGGCATACAGGAGAAACACTATGTGTAAAGATAAGAACAGAAAGATACAAAAGGAATGCACAGTGCAAGCACATGTATCAATGAACATGGTGCAGGAACCGTAAATTAAACTAATTCAAGAGCAAAAACAAATGAGGTAACACTTTACTTAAGGCCATATTTATAGTAAGTTATAAACAGATCAATAACAAATAATAATGCATTCATAAAGCATATTATGTGTATTATGCATTATGAATGCTTTACGAAGCTCTCATCTATAATGCGCTATAGATACCTTCATAATGCATTGTAATGGTCGGTATAAGCATTAAGGATGCTTTGTACTGCATTATGGAGGTATCTGCAGTGCATTATAGAAGATATAGTGTGTTATGCCTCCTTCTAAATATTTATAGCCATGTTTATAATGCTTTATGAATGCGTTTATAAATTATTAAAAACATGGCCTTAAGTGAAGCGTTACCGAAAAGGATGCTGGTTACTCAGAGCTACACTCCAGGCGAGACCTTACCAGCAGAGCAAACAGCCTTCGCTTTATGCTCAGAGATCTACCACCGCATCCCAGAATACCATTCGCCAGCTTCATCTCTCTGTAAGCCTCTAAACCTTCCTGAGGAGCTCCTGCTCCCAGCCTCGCATCGTACTTTCTGTGCATCTCTGCTCCCAGAATGAATTACCTCCCATTTATTCTCGCTCACTTTTGCCTGCCCATTCTATAATTAGGTCCAGGGCTTTTTATAACGTTGTAGCCTTAGTGCCATATGCACATTTCATGACAGAGTTACGTGACGGAGGGCACCGTCCGTCTAAAAAGCCAAACTTTGCGCTCGCTGGCGGCGTACATCCACTCCCAGCCACCCTGCATAAATATAGCCCAGAGCAGGCAGGCCCGTCCTGGAGCAGCAGGATCAGGCAGAGCAAGGAGACACCTTCAGGCTGCAGCGATAAATCTTTGGTGGTACCAGTTATGATACTATGATTATGCCAGACCTAGAATCACAGCAAGAGTCTCGGCACTCGGAGGTGGGGGGGGGGGGGGGGCCCTGTAAAACCTGCCTTATTGATGAAGTAATGGGCTTTCCTTTTCAGCTCCTGCCTTTTCACTCACCTTTCTAGAAACTCCCTAAGCAAATCAGTCATAAAGAAATTACAATTTCCGCACAATAATTGCCCATCCATCCTTAGCTTCAGAGTCTCCCCTCTGAAGCCATTAAATTAAATACCCAGAGTGAATGACCCAACTTTCGACCAAGGGGCTCCAGGATCTCAGTTAACATGCCCCCCCCCCACCCCTCGTGCCTCTTGAGTGTTCCTTTTGCTATCATAGTGCACCCTACATTCACATGTGCTGCACTGAGGTCACTGGTCATTTTTTAACTTGACAAAAATCCAGATTAAAGGGTTACAGTGGGCTCCTCAGATCAGGTCAGGGATAGCACCTCCTCTGGCTGCCTAGGATACAGCGGCCGCTAGGACTATAAGCAGCCTTCATCTCTCATAGTAACAGGTTAGCAAAAGACCCTGTGTCTGCACACTGACGTCAGCTGTTTCACACTCCTGAGTAACGGGAACTGCACTGTAATTACTGTGGTAAAAATGTAGTCCCACCAGCGGTTAGCATAAACGCAGTGCTGCATCTGGGACGCCGGGGGTGTGTGATGCCGGCTCTTTTGCGTAAATCCCCCCACAGCATCTGTTCTGTCTTGGATGACCTCTATCGGTGTACCGCAGGAGGGTTCTTCGAACCAGGCCTGTCAAGAACGTGCGGTTTCTCGAATAAGCCCGAAGAAGGAAGCCATTTCCCTCTGAATATTGTTACGATACTGGATGTAAATTGATTTCTGTGTGTGTGTTTGTGGGTTATCTGTATATTACATTGTGGGGACCAAATGTCTCCACTATGTGATAAAAACCTGTTATTTTGATGTTTCTGTCACCACAAGGGGAATCTCAATTCCATAAAAATCGATGACTGCAATCAAAAAACTAAAATTGCCAAAAGTCTTGTATTGTGTTTGGTGACTTATGGTTAAGGTTAGGGCTGGGTAGGGGCTAAGGTTGTCATTGTTGGGATTAAGGTTTTTCCCATAAAAGTGAATGGAGGGTCCCCACAAAGATGTGAATACAAGCGTGTGTTTGTGTCTGTGTGTGTGTGTGTTTGGGGCTGCCTACATGGATCTAACAGGGTGTATTTTTCTCTCCTCCCAGCTCCACGCTCGCGCTACAGCATGGACAGCGGTGAGTGAGTCAGCCCGAGGTCAAAGGTCACGGCAGGGGAGAGGCGGCCAAGAGCACGCTTGAACAGCAGCAAACCAGAGCCATGCACATGAAGACGACGTCTTTGTCTGTGCAGTCATGTGGTCTGCGTGCAGTTACACTCCCAGGATAGAGAGCCAGTGAGATGGGCCATTGTTTTCAGGATAGCATGCAAACCGTGGCCAGTAATTGGGAATAAGGCCTTTATCCAATCATACACAGGGCTTTTATTTACAAAGGAGAATTGGAAAATGAATGCATGCTGATCTAGTGAAATATTAAGTGCCAGTAGAATAGTGTTTATTATCCTGTGGCATTTTCACATCGTTCCCCTGCTGGACTGTAAGCATACGTGTAGATGTCTAGCCCTCAGTGGTGTTTACCCCCATTTTCCATGTCGGCATTTTACGACGTCGCCTCAGCCCGCCAGTCAAATGGAGCCACTTAGCGTTCAGCAACCCCTGACATGCCTGCCTTTCCTCTGCCACAGGCTCTTATGTCTCCAAGTCAGCGTCGTTGCCAGGATACGGTCGGAATGGGCTGCACAGGGTGAGGAATAGGGTGGCATAATCAACGGTAGCTATTGTGGTTCAGGGTTATACTGGGTGCCAAATTCTATGGTCTCATGATGATGAATGAACGTAATAATGTTTTTCTGGAGCAAATTGCTTCATATTGTAATTCAATAAGTATAGCAATGCACTAACAACACAAGGGTTGTGATGGACAAAACGGTAGCTCATGAACCATTTGCTGTATTTTTTACCCCACTAGATGGCGCTGTTGGTTTGTTTTGAGGCATGCTTTGAGCCCTTTTATGAACAAAGAGTATCATCTAGTGATGTTGGAAAATACAGCAAATGGTTCATGAAGCCTCATTTTGTCCATCGCTAGTTGACTAGTGTACTAGATTTAAACCCCAGGGAGCGCAAATACATTGCAGTCCTCCTCTACTGTACTGTAAGTCGCTTTGGATAACAGCATCTGGTAAATGTATGTAATGAGAATATCAGCTTAATGATATTATATCTTCTTACTTGATGATTATTATGTTTTAGTTAAAGATGGATAGGTGGATGGTTGTATGGATGGATGGATGGAAAGAAACTTCACTGATCCCGGAGGAAATAGCAGGGTTGTTAAAGTCGTTCTTCTGGACCATTAAGCGCCGTTCAGCTCAGTGTTTTTCGTCTTCTTCCTTTCCTGCAGCCTCACAGTGCAGATTTCTTCGAGCACAGCAGCGGCGATACGGAGAACTGGGGATTCAGAGGTAGGTAGCCAGCCAGCTTTCAGTGTGAGCAAGCAGCCTGTTTCTAACAAGGCCATTCATATATGATTAGCATCTATGGTTTATTAAAGATAAACATACTGTGGCCAAGCTGTGTGCTGTGCGGATAAAATATCTATGTGCACATTCATGTGGTGAGTTTCTGTAAGAGTATTATAATCATGCGAGTCTTTTGCTTCTTTTCCCCCAACAGATTACAGGGTACGTATCAATATTTATGGTACAGGAAGTCAACAGCGTGTAATCAGGGAGCCGGTGCCTACAGCACAGAGAGAAGCATGCTAGTTGCGACTGAGAAAAGCATATTGAGATCTTAAAGAGGGCTGTGTCGTTGCTGAGTGTCAGTAGCTATACTGCGTGCCCCTTAGGAAGCGAGTCCCACTGTAAGGTCACAAGGTAAAGAGACATTTCCTGGACTCATATCCTGAGATAATCAGCACCTAGCTCGTGTCTGCAGGAGAGTGTATATAGTGTATAGCCTGGGGATTTCATAAGCTTAGGGGCAATCTGTTGGCCAGTATACCGTATTTGGAAGGCAGATTTTAGTGGGCTCTCAAAGATGACTCCCTGGATTAAAATTAAGGTCTTAAAATAATGCCATACCACTGTTCATATGATGAGGATGTACAAATATTTTGGGTGAGCCAAATAAATGTAACTTTAACTGAACCTTTATGACATTGTTTAAAGGACTTTGGTAAAAGTTTTAATTTACTTCTTAACATCATGTTCCTGTAGATTTATCCCTACAAAGCCTTGGTAGTGACCGCTAGGGGGCAGAACAGACTGCCAAATGATGTAGACAGGTCAAGGTTAGAGGTAAGTGCAAAAAGACCTGTCTAATTAAACCATTTTAACAATCAAATAAGTTGATATGAATGAAAAACCGGCGTGACCCACTTTTCCTGAGATGTATACCATAACTTACAGAAATATAAGGAAGACCTTTTCTGGTATAGAATTCCCTAAAACCACAATTCCCTGCTCTCCCTGCCCCGACCATTAGCGTCATTTGTCTCCTGAGGAATTTTACCAAGTGTTTGGCATGACGGTGGTGGAGTTTGAGCATCTCGCCCTGTGGAAGCGGAACGAGCTGAAGAAGCAGGCAAGACTGTTTTAGCGCAGATGGCAGCAGCTCAGAGAGATGGAGCGAGTCTAGGTCCACGGCTCGTCTCGGCTGAGGGAGCACCACCGCCTCAGATCTGTGACACATCCTGACGTGGCCTCACCTGGAAAGACAGGCGGCTGCTAATGAACAGAGGGTGAGGCAGATCTGCCGTCTCCTGCCACCGGATCGACTGCCATCCACTTCTGATTTTCTCCCGCTCTCATCCAGTCTTCTACTCCTCAGCCGCTGCTGTGACGTTTCACTAGTTTTATGCAGAGACTGGATTTGCCTTATTTTAGGACAGTGACGGACGCACCAGCAAAAGGTGAATGTTTATGTGAGCCATATCAAAATGTAGGAGCTGCAGATTACTCATAAAGGAGTACATACATTTATATACAAGATTATTGAAACATTTTCTCATTTGTGGAAAAAGACAATAATGTCTTAAATAATATAAGGAGTGCTAGAGACATATTTTATCATTGGAATAATAAATATGTGCTTTAAACAGGACCCTCCCTCAGTGAAAATGTTTTGATTTGTATAACAATCGAGATGACAGATGCATCATGGGAAATATATTTTCCAAGCATCACTTGGTGAATGTGACTGTGTCAACCATTGTTTAGATTTTATAAACCCGCTCACCTTTATTTGATTGCTATTTGTCAGTATTATTGCCTTTAATTTTTAAATTAAGTGAGTGTATGTTGAACTGCGTGTGAATGCTTCTAAAATGTAATGGGGACATATTCATTTCTTCTGCCATATTTTTAACACTGTGCTCAGTATTAAGTATGACTGGATTTTATTGATCTTGTCATGCTTTTTAGCACACAAAGAATGGAAAAGATCATCATTTAAAAGAAGCTTCATTTAATATAGACTAATTTATTTAAGCTTTCTTATAACTTAATCTGGATTTTTTTTACCCATTATTTTATTACTATGCCCACAAATTGCAATAATAAGGCTTATAACACCTAATAACTCTAATAAAACTTTTCTTTCTGAATCAGTTGATTTATTAACATTTTTTACTCTATGTTTATTGCATGTTCACTTTTTTATCTTGTATTTTATTTAAATTTTTCCTGTTTCATGAAATGAAAAAAATATATAGTTACATTTTCATGCAAGAAAGCTGAGAAATATGAAATGCTTTTCTGAATGCCTTTATCGGCTGATTTTATGGTGTTGGATAATGTCAGAGGTGATTAAACTTTTATGTATAAGAACATCTTTGGCTATATTCTTAGCTAAAACTAAAGCAATTCAGCAAATGTGTTTGTTGACATGCTTAGGGCCTGGATAATTATTCTATAATCAGCTGGAAACAATGGATTTGCAGACTTTCTTTTTTGCATTTTATCTGCAGTGAGGAGCTTCAGTTCTTAACACTGTTATAAAGAACTTTTAAGAAGTGACCAGGGATCTGGGGGTACCTCTTTTGTACTCTTCCACAGTCGTTACTTTCTTCCTCTGATGTTTTTGTAACTGAATGCGGAAACCTGACTCTACTTAATATGTCAGAAATATTAGTCACATTTGTGTGTTATTTCCAATAAAAACTTTTCACGCCTAGTTATGGATTTGTAATAATTTTATATTTCTCTAAATGGAGACATTGTGTGTGTTGTGCTGAATTTCTACATATGTAAGACGCTAAAATGATATGGAAAACTTAATGAAACGTAACATGACTCTGATCATAACAATGCGATATGACCATTATATAGACAATAGCTAATAATACCTACTGTACAATGTTATGCAAAAATTATGAAAAATTAACTATACGGTGTAAGAATTAACTAAAGACATACTGTATGTATACACAGTCCAAGCATTATTTTACTTTAAAAAATTTTAAAATATGTATGTGTAGAAAAACATAGGATATCCTTGGGAATGACTTCACATTTAATTCAGTTCAATTTAATTCGGTTTATTTTTATATAGCGCCTTTCACAATGGAGTTGCCCCAAAGTGCTTTGCATGGTATTACATGATGGCTTTACATGATATTAAGAGAGAGTAATACAGAATAGGGAGTAATACAAAATGAAGTTTATGGTTTGATAAAATCTTGTAGGCATGTATTCTGGTGCTTGGCACTAACAGTGTATGTGAAATTGATGCAAGCCCTACATGGCCCCCAGTGGAAAGGGGCCACAAAGGGCGGAGACCTGAGTCACCGCAGAAGACCTGCCGCAGCGTTTAGGTCAGCCAGGAATCAGAGACAGCAAACCAGGTAGAACAAGCCCCAGTAATGTAAGGCAGGCCTGATTACTGGGACCCTACAGTGTGATCCGAATTGTACAGCAATATTTCAATGGTGGCTTTTCAGTGCAATTGCAATGAGTGTGGAATGTGTAAAACTAGACTGCAGACTGATATTATCCACGAACACAAACACACACACACACACATATATATATATATATATATATATAT
>JAAGVU020000047.1:5646104-5659847 GCA_011763525.2 Mormyrus iriodes
ACTAGACTGCAGACTGATATTATCCACGAACACAAACACACACACACACACATATATATATATATATATATATATATTCTCTCTTTTACTTTACATAATAAGCAAGAAAATAAACAGAAATTGATAGACGGAAATGCTGATTAACTAATTATACTAATCGTTAGTTTATTGTTACTATTGTTGTTGTTGTTGTTGATGTTTTCGTCACGTGGGAGACGCGCCCGTCTTTCGCATTAGGACCCTGTGAGGTTGATTATGAAGCGAGAAGGAAGTAAGATGCCCCCACGTTCAATGCCTCCATTAACATCTGCCGTCTGTAGGCGCGGGGCTCCGTGTCCCGCCTGGAAGCCGCGGCGAGGTGCCTGTGATAGAAGCGCCCGGATTATTCCTGCATGGACGCGGCTGCTGGCTACTGTAAGTGCCCGATGCAACAGTGCGTGTCGCCTCCGTGTTTACTGTACGGTAATAATCGTGTTAATCAGCTGTTGGCATGTTGTGCAATTATTTACAGAAAAAAATGCCTAAGTAAGACGGACTGCGGCTAGTGATTTACAACTGAATCGTTACATTGTACGTAAAAAGTTGTGCACAGCTCATTTTAATTTGATGTAGTAGAACATAAATATGTTGCATTTTCTACGCCCTAGCAATAACATTCTAACAGGGATTGTCAGTTATCGTGTTCCCGTAACATTGCAGGTGTTTGGAGTTTTTTGGGTGATTTGAATTGGTTGCAATATTCGAGCGAGTGAAATAACGTGTTGCTGTCGACTATGAAAAAGTAACCCGCAAGGTCCGCTCTGCCTTCATTTACTTCGGAACCGTTTCCCTAATCAAATGTGCGTCTCTTTGACAATATTTGCTTCTACATGCATCGATCATTAGCGACTGATGGATTTTCAGTTTGGTTTGAACGGACATTTAATTCTGTGTTTCTGTTTGTGGGATTTTTATGGTGGTGTTGTAAGAACTCGAATGCTCGCATAACTAGCCAGAACATGTCAGCTTCATTGCACCTACACTGTCAGAAAAAAGTAACAATTTATACCTTTAAGGGTACAATTACTTGTCACTGGGGCTGTACCCTCGAGGGCCAGCCAATTGTACCCTAGCTGCAAGTAAATGCAACTTTTAATGCACAGAAATGGAGTCTGAGGAACATGTTTGTACCATTGGGGGTACGTTAATGTTGTTCGTACTTTTTTCCCCCTTTTTCTGACATTGTACGAACATCTGTTAGGCAAATAGTTTAGGTGTCATGAATCAGGACACTGTTGGTAAACTAGGCTTATATCCGACTTGGGCATATGTATTCTGTATATGAAGGCCATTATAAGCAGGACAGCTATGGAGATATCGGAGCAAAGCACTTAACACACCAGAGTTACTGTTCCGTTTGACTAATACATGTAGCCGGTGCGAGTGATTAGATACACAAAAAGAAGATTATTTAAATTAAGCAGAGAAAATGAAACTGTCAAAGTTAATCAGACACAAATAGATAACTATGTTTCAATTGTTGAAATAATTATAGTTTCATTCTGAGTATGACTGGTGTTGATTTTAATCAAATTTAATAACATTAAAAAATAATGTATAATGAGAGAACTCACATCAAAACGTTCCCTAATAAGACTGGTTTGAATGAACAAATACACCAACTGTTTTTTTAAATATAAAAGATGATCAGAGTCACGTGAAGATGTATCTGACGACATGCACCAGGTCACAATGTAACAGCTTTTCATAGTAATATTTTATGATTGTTTTGAGTGATCCATTTCTGTCCTGGTGAGGGCTGCAGGGCTGTGTCTGAATGTCACATTTAAATTGACCGCTGTGTTCATAAATTTCCCCCCACGTGTAAATCAGTGGGACAGACATTCTTACGCTTTTGTGTGCATTTCAAAACAAGCCCCATGTTTTCTTATTGCACATAGGTGTTTCTCTGTGACCCAATGGAAGACCAGGTACATCTGGAAAAGAAGCATTTTTCTCTTACTCCCCCACTTTAAGTAACGAGAAGGTCACCTTCAGGAAAAAGAATGAGCTCCCTAAAGTGACTTTTAACTTTGTAGCCAAAATATCTTCACCCCACTATCGTATTTGGTTTTGCTACTTTGCTTATTTGCCATATAATTAAATTATGCAGTAGGGACATATTGAAGTCTCGAGAGGTAGAAAAGCAAGCGAAATAAATAGCTTAATTTCAGATATCAGATCTGGATTCATTCCACTCTAAGCAAATCTATTGTAAGGCTTTTATCGCATTCAGATATATGATTTTCAATACAGTAATCACACTAGATGTATTTCGATTTGTTTCTGTCTTTTTCCGGAAAGTTCTAAGAGGCTTTATGTTGAAGTAAGATTATGTTTATGTTTTTTTATTTATTTATGTTTATTTTATTTTTGTTAATCAATTAATGTTCTAAAAAGACTGTATAAGGCTGTAAATAACACTTTGCCTCTGTGTTGATGATTTATATTTAAGTTCTTCCGGTCTACAAGCGTCTGGCCTCTGTGGGCATGTAGAATGGACATTTCAACTTGGGTAAGATTCAGATTTTCTCTTGATGAATGTGGGGCAGCGGCCACAGAAGTGACTGAGGGCCAGGATGCACCCAACTGTTCACCCCTCCACTGTGCGCGATACCCCTAGAGAAATCCTGAGCCTCTGTATCCTCCACCCACCCTCTCTCCTCCATGCATTTGCTCATTGTCTTCATTTACCAGGTTGCCATCAGCAACACTGTAACCGAGGTCACGGCTGTCTTTCATCGCTCGTCATCGTAAATGCAAATAGTGGTCTGTGATGATGTAACAAGCATGCGATGACGTGTGGCATTGATTACGCCACTAACACACTACCAAAAGCAGGTTCATTAGGAGCTGGACGCTTTGAGACATTACAACGGCTTTCTACCAATCGTTAGCCAGAAGTTCAGTGTGGGTATAGTGCGGTAACACTGAACAATAGCACATAACTGCTTATTTCAATTCAGGGTGAAGTTTTCTTTATTTATTTACTGTTTTCTTTGTTGATAGACAAGGCCTGATTTGAGGCTCCATTTAAGAGGAGCAACGAAAGCTAACAATTCCTTCCCTATACTCTCTGCTTGGAGCTGCAGTGTGAATGACCCTTCAGATGCATTGATACTTTTATAGATATTTGTGGATAGAAGGACAAAGCTGCCGCTCTGATTGGCTGATGGTTTTACAAAGAGATTAAAAGAGAAAAATGTACAGCATGCATAGATGTGAAGTGAAGTCATAAAGCGTATGAAGCTTTGGCGGCGGGACGACGGCAGCTGGGCTGAAGTGGATCTTTGTCTGGTGAGCTTCTGCCTTCACTGGAAATGTCAGTTTGAGCTGGAAAAAGTGCGTGATAACCAGACACTTAAGAGACCTCTGACCACGGACTGATTTCGGGTCACTTGGCAAACGCCATTTGTCATAGTCAAGAAAGAAAACTGAGAGTTCTTGTCTGGACATTTTCTCAATATGTTGCTTGATCGTTTTTGGATCATACATTAAAGTCCCACCTTAGCAACCTACCAACCAATGTGAGGTTGTCCTAATTTCACTGTTCCTTCTCTTTATTATATACATAAGCGGTGGATTTCAAGCATTAGGCTCAGCTGGTTGCAGACAAGGCTTGGCCACTGTTCGCTCAAATTCCGAGGTTAATTTCTCCCTGAATTTCTGGATTCTTCCTTCATTCCTGCTGTGTTTTTCCTCAGTCCCTAATCTCTTGAGTAAGGGCCAAATGAAGTCAGATGTTTACATACTTGAGTCTAGTGTTGTTCAAGATCATTTTCAAGTCTTTACTGTGCTATGAAAACATCCAGTAATAACATGAATGTGGGCTTATGCAATGTAAGACCTCGCGATTTCCCATTTTGGCACCTCCAGGGTACTTTTCCACTGCTAACCTTCATTTTGCACGCCATCACCACCCAGATAAAAATACTGTCCTTGTAAACTACAGGATGGATAGAGAGAACTTTTTCCGTGAAAGTGGAACAGGAAGGTCGAGACAGTTGTTCATATCTGAGTCATGGTATTGAGCGACTCATCCCGAAGGCCCGTTTAAGCTGTTGCCTTGCTTGGATCTCCTTTATTTTAACTTCCTGTTGGCACCTTCAGTGCTGGGATCTTCCACCTTTTATTTCAGGGGCTCACAAACCTAATTACACAAAGACTAAAGTAAGTAACAGTTGTGTGTTGGACTCCCACCTCCAGTGTTTGCATGGGTTTCCACCTACAGTAAAAAATTTGCATCTCTGAATTGTGTGTGCCCAGCAATGGGTTTGCATCCCATCCAAGATGGGATAGGCTCATTGTGACCCAAACTGTACTCAGCCCGGGCAAGCTGCAGTGTCAGAGAGAAGGGTACAGCCAGATGTGCTTTCACCAGAACGTTGACACAAGAAGTTATAAAGCAATGCTTCTGTCCTGGTAAATGTAGAAAGGAAAGAGTGCGTGCATAACGATGCCATTGTTGGGTCTAATCTAGTATCATTCATCTTAGGTTGGTTAAAGGTGGTTGTGTGTATTGGAGAATGTTGAAGAAACACAATGCGAGGCTTTGGAAGGCAGGCTTAAAGGAACAGGAAGCAGAAGGTATATGGAGATACAGGCTTCCTTCAGCCTGCACAGGAAACAGCTGCGGAACATATCCTTCTACCCAGAATGCACCTGGGCCGCACAGATATACTCATCTTTTCTGTCCATCTGTATTTTCTGCTTATACCGCTGTGTTTCCTTGAGACTGTTGCTTTACGCCATTTTTCTGCATTCTGGATGACATCATGCACCGTTGGTAGATGATCTGGCAAGCAGGTTGACCCGAGGGTGATTGAATGAATGTGTTGTTCAGTTGCGCCGGGGCCCCGTGATGACATCGTTCCGTCTCATTGGCTGCGTGAACTGTCAGTTGGCTTTATTGGAGCACTGGGGATGGTTAGTGGCGTGGTTGGTCTTGGAGTTTATTGGAGTCAGATAAACTGACCGGCACGTTGGGGGAGAGAATGTAGGAGGTCGTGGGCATGGGGGGTGGGTAGGATGTTGCTTGGGAAGGGGAGTGGCTCGGAAACAGGGTTGGATACTCCATTATCAGCACCAAAGTATTCACACACAGACAATGGACCACTGGAGTCCCCTTGAGACCTCTAGCCATATATAATAGTTTTCATGCCGCTCGTTACAATAACACAAACTTCCTACAGCATGCTTTCATCTGATTAGCCTTCGGCTAACTTTCCGTTCCTCCTCCTAGCCAGCCTTCATCCACACACTCAAAACACTATTGTGATTCACTTGTTTTCTTTATCTCATTTCATTTATTCAAGGACAAATATAAAAATTCTATGGGGGGGGAGGTAGTCATTGTGATTGTTTGAAGAAGAACGGAAAGCCATACATGATTAGGCTACTCATTGTGTGTAAATTTAGATTCCATTCACCAAAAGGCACCTAAAGCTGGTGTAAGAATCACTCATTGAAACTTTCGCAGTTTCTCAGGAAAATGGTGGGCATTTCGTATTTCGTGCCCCTCAGCTGTTGCCATTGGTGCGTCTCATTATTGGCGTTATTGGCCATATTTTTTTTATTTTGTCTGTCATTGGAGGATTTTCTAGGACAGATGTGTGAGTGCGCTTAATCGAGCGAATGATTTAAAAACGTATCAGTTTCAGCCATACACATGACGATTTTGTGTCCGGCTTGCTAAATGATTAAGTTTGCTTGTGTTCATGCAAAATAACATTTTGGCTTTCAGGAATGTCGAGAGAATAAAATCGATTCAAACGAATTTTAACTAGTACTATAAAAATGTCATTAACCTAACGTGTTTCGATGTTCTCTGTTGAAGTTGCCTGATCCTGGTCTACAGATGATAGTATGCCCTGTGGTCTCTGTGACGCTTGCCCCTTGTTGGCGGTCTGTGGATGGGGAATCATTTTTCTTTTCACATGCTGATGGGATTACAGGGCCTGCTTATCATTCACTGTGGGTCTGGAATTGAAGTGTAGTGTAAAGACAGCTGAAAAAGAACATCAGGATTCAGGGTGGTGTGTACAGTAACACCATGCTATTTAATAGACACTTGATAATGGGGTTGTTAAAGGGCTGTCATGTTCTCTTATTAATGCGTAGGGATCGATGAGACGTGGCAGCTGTTCTCGACACCTCCCTCCGATAAGATGGTTCTGATTCCTAGAGGAACAAGTATAGAAATAGAATCCTGACACTTTTCCAGAGGTGACATACCAAAAAACTCATAATGGATTATTTGTGCCTTCTGCAGATTTCAATTCGACGGACGGTGCAGAATGGAGGCTCCCTTGGCGCTTCCTCCTCTTTCATGAGGAATTTGGCCGGAACAGTTTGGCCATTGTCTGTGCACCGTTGAGGCGTTTTCGCTGGGGACTGGCATATAAAATCAATTCAGGCCTTGCCCAGTCACGCCTGTTTACTGCATTACACTGTCAGCCATTCACATGGATACTTTAGGCAGGTTTGTCCAACCAACGATCCAAAATTTACAGATGTCCTGTGGCTGTCGCATCAGTCTAGGTTACGCCCCTAAATTTTCAGAAGCTGGTCAGCTGTGGGAGTATTACTCTAGTTCGATCACATCCAGAGCAGACTGTACCAGAGGTTAGATGTATAGAAGTACATTAATAAGTCATGAAATAGGGTGACCAGATAATTCATGTCGTCCTGGACACCTTGAGCTACTTCAGATTTTACAAACTACTTTAAAATTGAAAGGTGTTTGGCTAAATAGTTCAGTTCATCTTTTGCTTTTACTGGTTTGTTTCCTTGACTGAAAGACTCATCCAGCTGTTTCACATTAACATCAGTGGCACATGCATGATTATAGGAGACTGACCAATCAGCACACAGCAAGAGCTCAGTGCTTAAGTGAAATCCAGGGCCTTTTAATTGAAATGGTAGTTTACAAACCCCCTCCTGGCTCAAAGTGTCCTCCCTGACATAGATTATCTGATCGCCCTATATAAAATGTGGATTCAAATTTTATGCAGAATAATGAATGGAGAGTCTCCATGGAGGGGAGGAACAACAGAGTCAGGATTGAGGAAAATGTGAGCAGTATGGATGCAGTATGTTTGGGCAGGACTGACTCATAGATGGAAGGGTTTGTTCCCATGACATTTTGGTCAGAACTTTGCGAGGACAGCCTCAGAACTGAGCATGTCAGGTTTTCAAAAGAACCTTAGCCAGTTTGCTGGGTTTAAATCCTTCTGTCCATTTTATTTACCTTGTGGCTGCATCGTGTGACTGCAACTGTAGTTGGAAACCCGCCAAAGGACTTCAATCTGGGTTAGAACAACCATTATGGAATCTGACAGTAATCCTTCATCGCCTTCATATCCTCACTGTCAATTGCTTCTTCATGTGGAAAAGAATTCCTGTCTCCTCGCTTCACCTTATTGTGTGCTGAAGGCTTTACATTTGCAGCAAGACTGATTTAACAACATGCTTCGTGTGTCATTGACTGTTGTTAAGGACTGACCACAGAATGGATTTCAGTCTGAAGAACACATTATTGTCAAGGGGGGTGTGCTTCTGCGTTTTTAGTTTCTTCTGAAAATTGCTTGCCTACAGCGATGGAGCACCTGGTGACAGAGCTGAACGTCTTGCTGAAGCTGCTGGACCACGAAACCCTGAGTCCCGCCACAGCAGAGAAGAAGGCGGCTGTCATTCACCTGCTGAGGCAGCTTCAGCCCTCAGGTGGGAGAACTGACTCTTACCAGCACCTCCTCCAGGGCGCCCGTGAATAATTCTGCCGCTCTCTGGATCATGTGGTCCTCTCCGGTTTCCAGAGAAGCTGCAGAACCTCTACTAGGGGGGACCTCCACTGTGGGGCCGGAAATCACATGACCTCCACACCTGGCCCGGACATGACAATATGCAAATTTCGGGAAGAGAGCCGGTACCTCCACTAGGGGGCTCCAAATCACATGACCTTTTTAAATTTATGGGAACTGAAGTTCATAGTCTATTTTAAATGAGCTATTTTTATGTAAATTCTCACCTCTGTGTATCTTAAGATATTATGAGGAAATATCCGTCTTCATAATTTTAAAGGAGACAAGGTTCTATCTGTCCAGGTGTTCAGCCTAATGAGTTCAGTAGCATCATGTCTGGGCCAGATGTGAAAGTCATGTGATTTCTGGCCCTACAGTGGAGGTCCTCCTCATAGAGATCTACTGGTGTTCTGCAGCCAGACCCACCTCCAGTAGCCAGGTGATGTCATCATGTCTTCCCCGACCTGTCAATAAAAAGAATATGGTAGCATGTACTGTAGTCTTGAACCTGAAGGTTGCCTCCTACGGGGCATCTGCGGTAGTGCACTGAAGGGAGCTTCACCAGAAGTGCTTTGGCGGTATAAATGGATACAATTTGTAAGCACCTGAAAAGCAATTAAGCGTTAAAGGCAGCAGTCTGCATGAAAGCGAGATGTTCTATCGGAGTGTCTGCTGTACCGCTTGATGGAGTGTTCAATCTGCTGTTCCCAGTATGGCGTGATTGATGTGTGTGAGAGAGGAAGGTATCTGATGCTGTTGCCTGGTGGAAATATGGTCTGGCAGAAGATGCGGATGGGAAGCTGAATCCAGGGGGTTTGAACATCGAGTTGTAACATCTCTGGGTTCATTCAGTGTTATTTCTGTATCTATTGCAGTCAGTGGCACAGATGGCATATATATGAACACGGTGTTCCATGGAAATGGCACGAGATTCGTGGAATCCCTCTTTGAAGATTTTGGTAAGGAAATCGTTAGTTTTGGCAGTTAAATACTGGGTCTCGGTTTACTTTTTTGCATTTGTTATTTTGTGAAAAAACAAGTACGCCGGCCATTCCTGGAGGAACTGTGTTTTTAGAAAACAGGATTAGAGTTGATTTTATTGCAGTTTGAGGCAATGTAAAATCAATATCTTGAGCTCTTGGCAGGATAATAGATCATGAGAAATTAATATAAAAATGACGGGGTCTGTCATTCAGGGCAGGGTGTGGAAGCGTCTCAGGGTGTCTCTTTATTAGTGGTGCCTGTAAACAACCCTGAGATTGAAGGGGTTTTACAGAAGATTGAGAAAATTGAGAATCCCCAAATAACTGCTTTCTCGAGTTCCCTGTAGACCTTACTGGTCATCTGTCTTGGATCACTCTTGTGTTACATTTTAAGGCAGTTAAAGTTGATCAGATGCCAGCTGTTCTGAGTAAGGATGAGTATGAATTTAGCTGGAAAAGAGCTGAAACCCATGGCGACCTATCGTTACGGTGACCTATTCTTATCAGATGGAACAGCGAAATAATATGAAGTAAGCCACATCCCTGATATTTACCGACACCCAGCACAAAACCAGACTTTGTCAAGATAACAACACGGTTGTTTGACTTTACTAACTTTTTATCTCTGATCCTTTAGACTGTGATTTCAGGGATTTCAGTAATACAGAGAAGCCTGAGGAACAGGGGAGGGACAGCACTGTGCCCTTGAAATCGGTAAGCGGCAACCTGTCACAGAAAAGCCAAGCACCCTAAAGGTCTGTTTGGGTCCTGTGAATATTCATTTCAAGTCTGCTTAACACCTCCCTGGTAACACAGTGTACTGTGCCCAGGTCAGCTTCCAGGTCAAGATTGCATGATGCAAGATGCAAGCATGATCTTCCATGTACGTGTTCCCTTGTTCTGCAGAGTCTAGAGGATTCACCACCCCCTCTGCCCACCACACCCCCCCCAGAGGAATACTATGAAGTAGCTGATCCGATCGGTCCAGACTGCATGCCCCAAAGCATTACCCCCCACAGTGAGTGCAAACACATTCAACTGTTATCCTAACACTGGTCAGAGCTACACAAGGGTTGGATCTAGGCATAGGCAAACTAGGCAGCTGCCTGGGGCCCTGTCAGCACACAGGGGCCCAGACAAAGTCATGGAAAAAAAATATACAGTCGACATGGCCGGGGGTTAGAGGCCGTAAACACGCTTGCCATGCCCCTCATGAAACTCCCAAAAACTCCCCAAAAAATCCCATTTAACTCCGTATGCCGACCCAGTGATGTATTAAAACCACAATTGGAGAAAGCCACAATGCAGAAGGGTCAACTGACTGATTATAATATAAATGGTCGGGTATAGCCATAAGCGGACCAGGCAGCTACCGAGGGCCTGCTTTACAGAGCAAGTATAATAATCATCAGTTTTTTCAGTAGGGGGTGTTCAAAGTAAAGATTTGCCTAGGGCCCCTTGGGACTGTAACACTGTAGTGTGGCATGAAATCATTTATCAATGTTAACACAAGATGGCGCAATAGGCATAATCCCAGTTTTGCGTTGAGATTTTATTTTTGCATTTTGCACTGGAGTCTGTAGAATACGGGGAAAAACTGCAAGGAAAAGAAGAAATAATTTGACAGTTTTTTTGTAAATTAAATCTAAAAAGGAATAAATTAGAACTGTGACATCTTGGGTTTTTCAGTCTTATTTTGTTGAATATGTTGTGAGGGTATCGAACCATGAGCCCTGAGCCTTCTATCTCAGTGTTTCCCAATCTGGTCCTCGGGGACCCTCAGACAGTTCATGTTTTAGCTCCCTGCCAGACAGTTCACATTTTTGCTCCCTCCTCTTGGCAAAAATGTTGGCTGTCTGTGGGACCCCAAGGACCGGATTGGGAAACACTGGTCAGTCAAACTGAATTGTGAGTAAATTGCATCATTGCACCACTAGGGCCCCTGGAAAGGCAGAGCCGGCCCTGGACCTGCATGGTGTTATGCACATGCATTTTGCTGGTGTGCCTTTCGTTTGAGGGACAGGCTTATGGATGTGTGACCTCTGCCCCCTAGTCTCTAATCCCTTTACTGTGTAGGCAGCTCAAGTATCGTCAACTCTGTTGAGGACAGCTACTATGAAGATGCTGAAGAAAACTACCCCCACACGCAAATAAACTGCCTGCACAAAGGTTCTGGTAAGCTGGATTAGCATTGATACATCAGATAGGTAGTGGGTGACTGAAGGGTTACTGTACTGGGCTATGATGAAGTACGGTGGCCCTGAAGTGCAAAACACAAACAAATTTAAAAAATGCAAAAGAAAATTAGGAAAACGCACCAAAAAAGCAATTTTAGAAAACATAAAACATCAAGAAAGACATTTTTTGGTTTATTAATTTTTTTTAGTTATCTTTACTTAGTAAATTTTTTCAGCATTTTCTTAATTTGTAGCTTTTTTAATGCGTTTTGTTTTGCACTTTGGGGCCACTAAATAAACAAAAAAAAAACTGAGCATTTAAATGAAACTAAAAAGGAACAAATTTTACTTGCCGTACTGATGAGAGGGCTAACAAAAGCTAACTTCAGGAGTGCATGCTCCTGCTTGTGCAGACAACGACTCTGACGGGCTGAGCAGCTCTTATGAGTCGTACGACGAAGACGAGGACGAGGCCAAAGTCCGGCAGCTGAATCACCGGTGGACCACGGGGGAGAAGGCGGAGGACCCCGTGAAGCCGTGCCGTGTCTGTGCCGTCCTGCTGCGGAAGAGACGCTTCGGCCAATGGACAAAACAACTGACCCTCATCCAGGAGGACAGGCTCCTGGTGAGGCCTGCACAGGGGCTCCACGTGACCTGTCGGCCCCATGTGACCTGCTGGCCCCATGTGACCTGTCTCATGTACATTATACAGACTTACGCTACATTCCCGACTTACGTCTGGGTTCCTTGCCAGCAGATAGGTCGTATGTTGAAATGGACGTATGTCGGACTAGAATAATCACCCTGACTTTTAGGTGTGAGAATGAGACTGGAAGATGCATGTGAGGCTGGGATGGTCGCTCTGCCATACAGTACAGTAATTTTCCAAGGCAACTTTTATTTATTATTATTTATTTATTATCTATATATATTTATTTATTATTATTTATTTTACTTAATAAATAAATAAATAAATACAATTTTGGTGCTATGTGCAAGTCGCTGGAAGTCGCATAGATTGTAAGTCTGGGACAGTCTGTATTACAGAAAAATGACAGGCCATAGTATACAAATGGGTATGTCCCGTGTGTGACACTGTGGGTTACAGCTCTGTCTGTGATCAGGAGGTTGTAGGTTCAAGTTTCAAATTTTATTTGTCACATACACGATATTACACTGTGCAGTGAGATGCCTTTACACCTGCTTTCTGGATTGGTCTTGATGAAATATGTAATAGGAAATTAAAACAAAAATTAAAGCGAGATAATAGAATATAATAAAAATAAGAATCAAATAACAATAAAGATAAAATGACTGCAAAATAGACAAAAACAAATAGATGAAAACAGACAAAATAGACAAAAACTAGAGCTGTATATCAACAATTGAAAATCCCATGACTGGCTGCGTGATGTCACCACTGTGCCTTTGAGCATGGCCCTTAGCCCCCAATTGACCCTGCTCTCTGATCCTCAGTTGTAAATCAATTTGGATGAAAGCTTAATGAATTAAATGAGAACATGTCCCCTTTGATTGCAGTGCTACAAGAGCTCCAAGGACAGCACCCCCTGCATCGACCTGCCGCTGAACCTGTGCAACGTCATCTACGTGCCCAGAGACGGCCGGCGGAAGAAGCACGAGCTGCGGTTCTCGCTGCCAGGCGGCGAGGCGCTGGTGCTGGCCGTGCAGAGCAAAGAGCAGGCCGAGGGCTGGCTCACGGTGACACCCCTCTGCCCTTACCGCCTCTCCGGGCTCCGTTGACCTGAACGTTCAACATGTTGAGCTGTATCTTTTTCTCCTCTGTGCTTGGCATCCGCACAGGTCATCAGGGAGGTGAGCAGTCAGGAGAACATAAATTATGGGATGGACGGATCCATCTCCCCCATGATCCTCCGCAAGATGGAGCTCGATCAGGTGACTCTGCGATCGAGGGCTGCTTCATCACTATGTAGCCAGCTGCCAGAGGTGAATAACTCAGGTCCAGAGAGTAAAAATCCAGACCAGGATTTTGTTTCAACCGAAGTGTGCTCAACTTTAATTTTAATTTTCTGGACCTGGACTATCCACCTCTGCCAGGTACCCCTTTGTCTGATAGACAGGGGCCTCCTGTCTAATGAAATCATGCTTAAAAGCCAAAAATTCATTCAACATTCATTAAAAAATCATTCAACCTGAGAGGAAAAACAACTTAAACATTTTAGTTTAAAAAGGTTATGTTTAAGGTTAAATTAAGAAGTGCCTTTTGTTGTTTGTCTTTTTACAATATAGATAGTTTATTATTGTTACCAGACTTATTTTGATCATTGACTTCAGGTCGTGATTTTGAAATGTAAATCGGATGCATATATTTTGTGCTGTTCCCAAGTGCATCCTGGGATACATTCTGCTGAGGAAGGCGCGTTGGTTTCAGATGAAAGCTGACTTTGATTTCCGGTCTTGCTGTGCTTGTCTTCTCTGTCGCTGAATGCTGGGTCTCCCTGTAGCTTCTCCTTATCGCTGACGCTGTTTCCCACAGAAGCTGTCCGCGGACAGGCACTCCCCCGACTCACGAGGCGCGTCCCCCCGCACCCCCCCAGACAGCCGTGAGCATGCTCAGGCTCCCTCTTCATTCTGTACGCCGTCCATCTTTCTGTTGTCCGTCTGAACCCCTCTGTGCCCCCCCTGATATATACACTGCTCAAAAAAATTAAAGGAACACTTTTTAATCAGAGTATAGCATCAAGTCAGTTAAACTTCTGGGATATT
>JAAGVU020000047.1:5661934-5672726 GCA_011763525.2 Mormyrus iriodes
AAGTCTGTCAGCTATATCAGTTGCCTTGAATACTCTGAAATTATTTCACACCATATCAAAGCATCAACAAAATATATATTATTATTATTATTATTATAAAGAAGTAAAGCCTAGATCTTTCCACACTTGAGCAGAGATCTGTAATAAATCTATGCAGTTTAGGCCTCACCCAATGCTCAGTTTGTCTAATTTAAAACTAACTTTCTTATCTTATGTACCATCGTTTTAAAACTTCTCTGAAATCCATTTATGTGTTAAGTATTATAAATTTGTGAGTTTTTGCACAACTGTGTACAGGAGTATTGGGTAGCCTAGTAGGGTTTGACAGTTACAGAAATGCTTTTATTTAATTATATTTTACAAAAAAATATAGCCCAGTTTCCTGAGTCTGCATAGACCAAAAAAATTCAGATTTACTCTGTTACTCTGTTCCATGCAGCAGATGTCTTGAGTAATGCATCACTGTTTAAGCTAAACAGGCCCCAAAACCTGCCTCACTCCTCACCTCGCCCTTAATTCCCCCATAGCTCACGGAACAGGGTCGCAAGCCAATGGCCCGTGGGAAGGTGCTCTCAGTTGTTTCCAGCAGACACTCAAATAACAACAGCCTCAAGGACACAAGAAGCTCCAGTAAGGGCCTGAGACGTGAGTTGGGCTGGGAATTTTACATACTGAGCAAACACATTGTATTGCTACTTCTCCTGTGATACTGACCTACATATGTGAGTCTGGACAGTAAAGAAAGGATGCGTGAAAAATGAGTTCTTGTGCACCTGCCCCTCATGTAAACAGCAAATAAAAAGTATCTTATCCTTTATCACAGGTATTTGGGTGTTCTTGACCAATGGACGAAAGATATTCTACTTTCTAAGAAATGTAGCTACTTAAAAGATAGTACTGCTTTTTCATTGAAATAAAACAGCGTGCAGTTTAGGTTCGTGTCTTGTGTTTGCAACTCGATGTCTATAATGTTTTGCTCACTACGAAAGCTAAAGGTTGTTGAAAGCTGGTCGGGTGTCTCAGGCTGAAAGTGAGTGAAGTGCAGTCCTGCCGCTGGTGCCCTCAGACTCTGCGCACGGTGGAAAGTATGGGAAGACGCGAGCAGAGGAGGATGCGAGGAGGTACCGGTGGGAGGAGGAGGCACTGGAGAAGGAGAAGGGGAATATCCGGAACACCCTGCTCTCACTGCGCAAGGAGAAAAGGCAGATCAGGGAGGAGCTGAAGACCACCACCGGTGAGCGAGTCCGGCTGCGTCCTCTTCCCATTTCCTAACTTGAATTCAACAGGACAAAACAAATCTGCCTTATTGCCCTTGACAGACGCGTTCATGCAGATGTCATCACTGGCCTGTCAAGAATAAGTGAAAGATAAACAGACTGATCTAATTAACGGTTTTACCCCTGAAGAATATTCAAATCAGTCTATCAGTCTATACATACTGTATAAGTATAAAACCCAATTAAACTGCAGTGTATATAAGTAGCCTTATAGAACAGTATGTGTTAAAAATTTAACTGCTTTGCATAAGATTGAATGAGTGAATGAATGCCTTTATCATTGCACACGGTACAATGAAACTGGAAGACTATTCTTGTTGGTGCAAGAAATAAAAGACAGGAAGGATCCAAATACAGAAAAATAGATGAATAGCTAAGTTAAACTAATAAATTAGTTATTAAATTAATTTAATAACTCAGTTAATACTCAAGTACATAAAATACAGAAACCGTTATGATTGATTAATGATGGACAAACATGGGATTAGTACATAACTAACACTTAGTTACTGGTTAATTAATACATTAAGTAAGAGTATACTGCTACATTATTTGTGCCCCCTCAAGTAAAGCATTACCTGATGATTTATCAAAACAGGAAGGCCGCAGAAGCTTCTGGAAGAGCGTCTAGCCCAGCTTGAGGAGAGCTGTAGGGAGAGAGAGGGCCAGCGGGTGGATTTAGAGTTAAAGCTGACCGAGGTGAAGGAGAACCTAAAGAAGTCTCTGGCAGGAGGGATGCTGGGGGCACCTGTAGAGAGCAGGACCACCAGCAAGGTGTCAGCATCACAGGTGAAGCAGCCGATAGTATGACCAGGCTCAACCGCTGAAGACCTTTCTGCCAAACACAGCAAAATCATCAACAAATATCCCCTTGTTGCTCAACAATCTACCATCTACTGGCATCATGCAATCCTCTGTGGATTTCAGAAGATATCTACTTCCATAATTCATCATTTTTGGATTCCTTACTACAGACCAGGGTTCCCCAATCCCGGTGGGCGAGTCTGCAACACAGTTTGCAGATTTCCTTGCTGAAACACACCTACTAAACCTGGTAATTAGCTGATTAAGATGTGTTAGAGCAGGGAAATGTGCAAACTGTGTTGGATTCTGCCCCTCCAGGACTGGAATTAGGGAACCTTGCTATAGACCAAAGCATTTTAATAAAAAAAAAAAACACACACACACACAATTAATATTATGATAATACATTGGCTATGTTTACAATAAAATTACTGTTTATTGACTATATAAGTAAAAGTTTCACTGTGTATGCGATTTAGAATTAATATCTATTCAGAACAATTACCATTTGTCTTCATAATGGCTAACCTTAATGATGCTTTGCATTGCAGGATTTAACATACACATGATAAAAGGAGTGTATTTGGGGGTGCAGTAAATTTTCATTTTAGCTTATCTTCTAATCCAAGGTTGAGAGAATGAAGAGCGAGGCTTCCAACAGTAATGCAGACCTTTCAGCCAATGGCGGCTCAGAAATCCGCAAGAGTGCCCTTCCGGTATACGCATCCGCGCGCGGAAACGTCCTGCAGAAAGCCAAGGTATACGCTGAGGGATTCAGCACTGCAGATGGAATTTCATCAGAATGCCAGTATTTTTTATTTGTCTTAGTGCAAGTACACATTGTAGATGCTTCCTATTAAAACGTGATCATCCAATGGAGCCATATTTACATAGGCACATGTGATAGTATAGGATAAGATATGATAGAATTATAATTGTGGGATAATTGTGAGATTACTAATGTACTGTTAATTTATAATTTATTTTCGAATGCTCACATTTGCTGAATCAGTATTAAACACCTCTCCGCAGGAATGGGAGATGAAGAAAGGCACCTAGGTGGACGAGTTTCTTCCCCCGGAACATTCCAGGCATTCTGAGAGTGGACAGTGTTCCTCTCGTGATTAAAGCCAAGCCTGAGAATCGATCTTTTTAATCCCAAGGGGCAGAAAAGAAACCTTCCTATATACCAGACAGTCACGTGCAGATTTCAAAGGCGTCAGTCGTTTGGAAGAAAATCTGATTGATGGATGGCGATCAGACAATATATGTGGAGTATAAGAAACGATTCCGGATCATTCCCATCATACGGTTCCTTCTGGGTTTTGACATGCCTGTAAGAATAGTGTACCAGGCACGCAAGACCTTGATGTGTAGGATGGGGCGGTCACTTGAAAATTTGAGGGATCTGATGAATGATAGCGCACGGTTTCAAAAGGCAGTATGTAAAAGTGAATGGTTACCAAATAAGTAAGAGCTCTTCAGAAATCTTACATGACAGGGGATTTGATTTGATTCTTCTAAAGTTTGTTCTGTTTGTTTACTATTTTTAGTAAAAATTGTCATGGTTCCTAAATGACATTACTTGTGGTTCTGATTTAAATATCTGCCGTTGAAATTTACAGATATTGCACTTTATTTAATGTTGTTCAATTCATGTTCTATTTCTTCAGTGTAAATTAACAGAATACAACAGGAAACAGAAATGTGATTTCAGAGTTAACTGTTTTTACACGAATTTCTATTTACAATTTGTGTCATTTCTGTATCTTGTTATGTGTTGTTTACTGTTAATTTCTTTGCTTTTGATAAGAAATCTTAAGGAAAGATCTGTGTATCGTTGACTCTGGAAACCAATGGCACACAACGGTTTTATAAATAAATTCTGCACGTAAACATTTTCCTTGCTGTGTCTGCGTGAAGAAATTAAATGTGTCAAAGTTCTCATGGTCCTATTCATAGGGCAATGGTAGAGTAAAGCAATTCGTATAAAACAGGTTTGTAGACTGTTAGTGCCTACAGCAAATCCTGTTTAGACATTTTGCGGAATCTCTACATATTATTTAATAATGCTCACTAAAATCGCTCTAAATAAATTAGATACCTAGAATTTTAGCTCGGCAAGTGGTACAGATTCCTCCCCATTTGGTTTGTGTATGGGCGCCCGTTTTACCGGAAAGTGAAAACTTAGTTGCCTGAGACTGTTAAATTTAACAGTATGAGGCCGCATAGTATGGTCTGCAATATGAAATGTAATATTTGGCCGATGCAGATGCTTAATCCTGAAATATTACTTGAAGGCCACAGCAACATTTGAAACACAAGCCCGGGGTTGCCAACTTCGGTCAGCTGGCTGGAGTGAGATTTTCTGTTTGATACAAGCCTGCACACACATGCACGCGCATTTACATGTATGTAACAATGTTATTACCTTGTGAATAGTCTGTAGGGTTTGCGAAATACCCCAGCGCATTTGATGCAGCTAATCTTAGGTTTATAGTGTTATAACATAGATTTGCCGTAAGTGTCACGCCAGACTCGCGAGCGCCGGCAGCCCGGCCCTCACGCTCCCTCCGCCCCCCGCGCGCCCCCGCCGTCGCTAACCCGCCCCCTGCGGCTCACGCGCCGCCTCTTCCTCGCCGCCATGGCGGAGCTCTGCGTCGTGCTGTCCCGGAAAACGTCGAGTGCCTTCTGGAGACTACTGGCCGTCGGCCCGGGGGGCAGCAGGTGGATGCGGGCGGCTTCCGTGGGTGATGTAGCGAGGGGGAGCCGGCTGGGTAGCTAGGTGGCTAACCAGCTAGTCAGGGAGCCGAGCTGTGGTCAGTAACCAGGCGGCTAGCTAACACCTACCCAGCCGTTACACCTCGCTAGTTTAGTTTAACACCTCAGTTAGCGGCTAAGCGGCACTAGTTACACGATACCTCGGTACCAGTCGGGTTTAAGTTATATTCGGTAATTAATCCTGGAAGAGGTTACCATTACTGGCTAGCTGTGTGATTTTATTAGGTTTTTTTTGTCCATTTCCGAGTCCGTCAACAAAAACTAGTCGATGGTTTTTAACCTGCTGCTTATCCCTAGATATAGGAGGCTATAACTATTTAATTTTATTTAATTGTCTTTAACTGAACACCAGCCGCTGGTATGCTTAACCACACAGTTGCAATTGTTGCCTTTTTGTTTTGTTCCATTAGTTTACTTAATAACGGCCTCAGGGGACCCCCTAACCGCGCCTAACCTTAACCAATACCGACGGATAGCAATTATACTCACTCACATTGCGGCTTCTTTCACACAGCTCTTTAACCTGGTAAACCACGCGGGAGCTAGTTAGCTGAATAAACCGTGTGGTTTTGATCGCTGTTATCCGTGCTGTCCGTGTACATTTGTGCTTTTATGTGGTCATGAAATGCATCTTTGTTTTAATTGAAAGTGGGGCAGCCATATTTCATACTGTGTGTTAACGTGTAGGCTCACAGTAAGCGATGCGTGCATAATACACGCGTACATTTCGGCGAGCTTTCTAACGGTGGCGTTTAATCTGTGTTCGGTGGCTGTTTTTTCCTGCACTAAAGGCCATCAGCCTACATTATTGCGCCGTTTAATATGCGACGCTCGCTTCGCATTGATTATTTTACACGAGGTTGCCAGCGCTAGCGCGACAAATCTTACGCCAAATCTATATTATTCCATTATAAACCTAAAATTAGCTACATCCAAAGCGCTGGGGCAGTTTGCAAACCTTACAGATTATTCAGAAGGTATTAAAACTGTTATATGCATGTAATTGTCTCCAGTTGTATTGTGTGCATTGTCTCCAATTGAAAATCTCACGCCAGCCAGCTGACCGAAGTCGGCAGCCCTGATTTTGCGCTGTTGAACTGAATCCGCTTACTGGTGTATCCTGGAGAGCTGTGCATGTCCACACACCTCACTGTGTGTATTGATGTGAGTGCGATTGCAATTACCGTTGCATCTTCTTTTTAATAACCTACTTATCATTCATCACCTTCGCACGAAATGCCGAATTATCGGTGCTGAAAATGTGTTTAGAACGCGATCGTTTTTTCGGAACGTTTTATTTTATGGACCGAATTACATCGTTAGAAACTCAGTGGCCCTCTTTACACTTGGTTTTAGCAGGCGTCTTGGCCGATCGGATCACAAGTAGACAGCCGAACCACATCGCCGTTTATACCTGTGTCTGTCATGCGGCTTCAGGGTGTCCAACTAACCACTTGTGTTCGGATTGTATTGCTGCTTCGCACACAGTTACTGTGAAGCATTTGTCGAGGATATATCAGGATGCATTAACGTTTATACTACAAAAGATACGTGGTCGAATGCGTCCCAGATCACCTTGGCGTGTAGTTTAAGTGACCAGATCACTAAATGCATCTTGGTTATTTACACTTATACTTAGCGCTGTCTACTTCTGACTCGATCGCCTAAGACGCATGGTAAAACCAAGTTAAGTAGGGCCTGTAATTCACTTGCAGCAGGCCACATTGCTCAACTTTTGTGTCTTTGTCTTCTGATGCAATATCATGCTCTTCACAGTAGGAAACTCGAAGCACACTTGGCATGGACTCTTTTTAGAAGTGTCCCTGTGGAGTTGTATGCCTCACTTCACTTGCATGCCGTCAGCATCGTCGTGTAATTGCAGTGTAATTTTACTTCCGATCTGTTTAGATAATCGCGTGGTAATCCTGTTGCGAGATCTCAGTGCTGTTTGCCCTGTTGGTTCTGTGCGTTTTCCTTTGAGCTGTTTTTTCCCTGTAGTTTGTTCCTGATTTGCACCATTAGTGTGCCATATTTGGATGTCCCCGAGTGTGTTCGTAATCCTGATGCGGGACTCTCAATCCGCATTGGCGACGTTATCTCTGAATTATTTTTTATTTATTTTTTGTCAGATAGTTTTTGAGCTCCCAGCACACTGTTTCAAGGTTACTAGTGTCAATTTTACCAGTGTTGAGCAGGGCATGCAGTGAAGGCTTGTGGTGCTGTTACCGTCTGCCATGGTTATATAACTGACAGTAGGCCCTCCATGAAGGATTCGGCTTTGCTCGTTCAGTAAGGTTGTCCTAGACATTGTGCTCAGCACTTGGTATCGCAGTATTGAAGAGGATCAGAGATGGCTGGTTTGGAGCTGGTTTTTAATTTAGCAGTACTTTTAAATGTGCCTCTTTTGTTTCAATTTTTTTTTATTGTTCTTATTTACTTCTGACTCTATTAAGGTGTGGTTGGCACTGTGGGTCGCGCTGTTGGAGATTGGATCCCACTTCCTCTGTGCGTGCGTGCATCTCCCTATATCCTGTGGTTTTTTTGACTGCTCCAGTTTCCTCCCACAGTCCAAAGACATGCTGTTAGGCTCATTGGTGTCTCTAAATTACCCAGAATGCCCGATTGTGTTTACATTGTGCCCTATGATGGACTGGCATCATATCCAGGGTGTGCGCACAGTTCCAGGTTAGTTTATCCTTGCTATTTTCCTGAAAGCAATAGTAGAAGAATTTTTTGTCGTCAGTTTTTTTGTGGAACTTGAAGATGAGTCATAGCTGCTGTGGAAGTCTCTAAATAGAAGTTTTTTTCAGAGTTTAGATTGGGGATTGAGCCCGAGTGAGGCAGCTTTGCTGCAGTAGAAAGCAGTTTTGTTGTGAGACACCCATCTTCTGCACACGTGTGACCTCTGATATGTACAGAAAGAAGCCTTTGTTGCAGAGGGTATATTGGACTGGAATTGACACATGCAATGCCGTTTTCAGCTGCAGACTATGAAAATTCATGCATTTAGTGTTATTTATGCGTAATAAACTGAGGTTAACAAGGGATGATGGGTAATAAGATTAGAGTATGAAAATTTGGTGGTAAACGGTGAGTACTGTTTAGCTTGATATGGTTCAGCATGGCAATTTAGTTTCAACATGGCATGGTGTGTAAATTTCTTTTTTATATCAATTTTATTTCCCTTCCAGGCTCCTGGTTCGTCCCTCTAGCAGAGCCGCGGAGCAGTGTAACTCTGGAAATTACTGCCATGACAACGAGAACCCGGAGGACCAGAGGCACTTGGTCACCAACGTGAGGACGCTGGAGATGCGGGCCAGCAAGCTGGAGGAACAAGTGCAGGATCTGACTGTAAGAGCACCACCTGGATGGTCTGAATACCTCTTACATCAAAGCTAATTTTGCGGTTTTCATTTTATTTCTAAAACTGAGTAGGATGCTTGGTTTAATGCATTTCCGTTAATTAAGCAGTCTTGGAAGAATCAGTGTAATGTTTTGGCAGGAAAAATACAAAAAAGCTTTGGCTGACTGTGACACTGTGCGAAGGAAGACGCAGAAATTTGTTGAGGATGCCAAGCTGTTTGGTGAGTTTGGCACTTTCTCCAGACATCTTGCAGTTAACCAAGCCAATGCCCGGGCCTCACTCTCTCACCCACCTCCCACAAAGGCATCCAGAGCTTCTGCCGGGATTTGGTGGAGGTCGCCGACCTCCTGGAGCAGACAGCGGTCGAACTCGACGGGGAGGAGAGGGCGTCGCTGAGGCTGACCGAGATCCAGAGCCGGCTGCAGGGCGTCTTCACCAAACACGGCCTGGAGAAGATGACCCCAGTGGGGGGACAGTATGACCCCTATGACCATGAGATCGTGTGCCACGTGCCGGTCGAGGGCGCCAAGCCAGGCATCGTGGCGATGGTCAAGCAGGACGGCTACAAGCTGCACGGCCGCACCATCCGGCACGCCCTGGTGGGCATCGCCTTGCACACACAGGAGCAGTGATCCATCACACACTGATTCGTATTGGCTGACTTGGCCTACAGACTGAAGCTCAAGCCAGCCGTCGCTCTTGCCGGTTTTTGGCCTTGTTGACCTCTTTGTTTAATATTTAACTAATTCAGTATTTAAAATTAATGTTTTTGTATGTGTTCTATTTTTCGTAACTTTATTTTGTGCAGTTTAATGTTCGCTATTTATTTGAGTGTCTCTTGAGTGCTTATAAGGAACCTTTAGAAGGACTTCTGGAAGGGAAGGGTACTAATGCTAAAATGCACCTTCTCGGTTACGAGGCCCCTGGTGGCAGAGGAATATGTTTCTTCAAGGTACTGTGAGGTGTGGGCTGGGATCCCCAGTCGCTGCAGGAGGGCTGGATTGTGTTGACATAGAGGTGCCATGATGAAGCAAGCTTTCAGAATGTGACAGAGGGTGGTTTGGGGACAGGATGTGTACTTCCAGTTAAGAGGGGCATGGGGGCCTATTCAGTGTGTTTATCCTAGTTTCCTAATATGTCTTTGCTAGCTGGAGGTGTTTCTGTTTTAGGTATTAAACTCGCACTATCCATAGAGTGCCTTGAAATGTAGGATTGTTCACTCGGATTGTTCTCATTTGAATTTTGGATCCTTCTTGCTGTCCTTTCAGTATTGAATGCTTAATTATCTGTAATTCTAGCATATACTGTTAACTGTAAAGTTTATGATATGATTGTTTAAATTCTGACATTCTGAAGCCTGATGTTTGAATATTGTCAGTAACTTTTGTCGGTTTTAGAAGTTTTTCCATAGGCTAACTAGTTTAATACCTCCGTACAAAACTCACTCAAGATTCTCGCTCAGCATTGTTTTTTTTCCTACTTCTCAAAGGACAGAAAGCAGACTTTGTGCTTTAAACTGAAAGTGACTGTCGAAACCCCAGGACACTGACAGATGACAAGTAATTACTTGCTGCACTGTCAGAAACCGGCTGTTTGTTTGTGCTTAAGAGCCGCCTGCAGTTACTTTCCGATGGTTGGCTTTGACTGAATGTATATAATTTCTGTATCTTTTGGTTTTGCTGGGGGAGTTGACGATTCCCTGCTTACTTTGGGAGAACAAAGGACGCATATTTGGTGTGACGTTCTGTGAAAATAAAAATCGCACAGCACATTGGTGAAAATAAGTGATTTCCCTCTGCAAGAATAAACGTGCTTCACATCAGCAATGCAACAAAGTCACATGCGCAAATACTTTGTTACAACACCACACGAATTAAATCGGTTACCGGGTACTTAAGTAACAATGATATCGACTCAAATTTGTGAACTTTACCAGTTAAGGGAATATGAGGCGTATTCATTAAGAGTCAGTGTGTGGTGTTTGACTCGTACAGTCATGCAAAGGCCTTTCCTATCAGCAAGTGGCAATAGGAAATGGTCGGGAACGAAAACCCGATAAAATAACCGCGTCTCTATTGACAGATTTATACACTATACGCATTTTTAATTTATGTGTGCACTCGGCACAAAACTTCTCATCCTTACCGGTAATATAATGCGTGTTATTTTTAGATTATACATTAATAGTATTTATGGCCCCGTCACATAATTCAAGCATTTCAGTGCGCTTTAAAAATATCAGCCCCATGAAAGTTCGCTGTTATAACTCAAAAATTGACTGCTGTTTCATTTAGAAAAAAATAATTTTATGTTTGTATTGCTATATTTATGTATTACCTCCAGGTACTTAAAAATCTTTACACAGACTTTTATTCATAACGGGCAGTTCTTGGTTAACTAATACTCCTTGGCATTTGCTGAATTCTTAACTCCGCAGTTTAAAGCAGTCTTTCAGGACGTTTCATAATTTCTACCACAAGAGGGCAGCAATGTCTCAAGTACGTGGATCCAGTTCGACTAAAGCTTGTCATTAAAGGTAGTACTTCTAAAACACTCTCTCTCACAC
>JAAGVU020000047.1:5676036-5687251 GCA_011763525.2 Mormyrus iriodes
ATGCGTTAGCACATAAAGTAAACAGGCTGCAGGTTTTTTGCTCACCCGCAGGTACATCAAAATGCGCTTATGGGTACATGGCTGCAGTACACCATAGTCAGGATGACAGTCCGTCACGGGGCACACGTACACAGGCACACAGCTTTGTTTATCTCTGCGCTGGAGGTTCACTGCACTTTGATCTCATTTCATTTTTAACACTAAACTTTACTGTGCTAATACAAGCTTAGGACAATGCTTTTGGTATCCGTTAATTGAAGATTAATTTATATGATTAAAGAAACACTTTATTGTAGGCTTTCCACATAATTGAAGAATTAAAAATTGCAGACAGCAAAAAAAAGGCTTATTATAATTTTTCCTTTCAGAAATAAACGTAAATACCAGAGGTGGAAAGATCAAGTCCAGAAAGTAAAAACAGTGACGTCCCGCCCAAGGTCTTCCTCTGATTGGACAGATCTTTGCTGCCTTTTCGCTCTCTATTTGTGATTCTACAACAATTGTATTGAGCCAGCTTATAATGCAGCTCCTTCAGGGAAATTGGCCTTCAGTTTGGCTCCTCACACACAATTTTGAATACGCGCCATGAAAACCCATGGATTTGGGAGATGAAAGCCTGATGTCTTTTTATTTAAAAGCTTTGATCATGTTGAGAAATGTGTGCTGTCAGCAGGCTCGTGGCTGTCACATAAAGAGAATTAAAAGCAAAATTATATATATATATATATATACACACACACACACACACACACTTCAGTTCCCAAATCTCTCCTCAGGTGCACCTCAGCCATTCCATAAATTTATTCAATTTTATCACTAGCTTGATTATCCATCCATTTTCCATAACCACTTGTCCCATTTGGGGTTGCAGGGTGCCCGGAGCCTGCCCCAGAGGCTGTGGGCACAACCCAGGATGGGGTGCCAACCCATTGCAGGGCACACTCACACCTACGGGTAGTTTGGCAACTCTATTCAGCCTCAGCATGTTTTTGGACCGGGGGGGGGAACTGAAGTACCCGGAGGAAACCCCAAGACGACACGGGCAGAACATGCAAACTCCACACACATGGAACCCAGGTGAAGGTGTGAACCTGGGTCCCCAGAGGTGTGAGGCAACAGTGCTAACCACTGCACCACCATCCCACCCCCCTAGCTTGATTAATTTAACGATTAATTTAATTTATTGGATAACTTGGTACGTATTGATTAGCTTAACAAGATGTACTAATGGTCATGTCAACAAATACATGTGTGTGTTGGATGGATACTGCAAATACGGCAGTGACTTAGGTTTCAAATGATTAAGCTAAGACAGATTTATACCTTCAAACGTCGTTTTCTTTGACTACCTAAGCCTTTCCCACAGTACTGTAGATTAGATTTATATACTTAACTGTAGCAAGTTTTCAGTGATTTTAACTTGAATACACTTGCCTAGCAGACAACATTGTCCTTGACCCATCCGTAGGCTCTTCGTCTCTTCACTCTTTCATGCTTCCCTCTTTTTTCAAGACCTCTCTCTCTCATTCCCGTCCTCTCCATCTCTCACTCGAATCTCTCTTCTTCGGTGCAGTCGAAGTGTCAAGACAGGTGTGTGGGCGTGTGAAGGCGCAGGTGTAGCGCGACACTTATTGATTTTAATCACATCGTGTTGAGCAATAATTGGCAGCCTGGAGACGTACAGGCGACCCTGATGACTGATGAACGGTGAGATATGGAAGATGTGAGCATTGAAACCCCAGAATAGATTTTGAAGCTCAGCTCACTTTCACAATCAAATGATGCTTTTAGCCTTTGTATTTCGTAATTTTTTCTGACACCTTGTCCAAAGTGATCCATCATAATATTTGAGTCTATTTTTACATTTTTATGTATCACCATTGGGCCCTTGAGCAAGACCCTTAACCCCCCTGAAAAATGCTCCAGGGATAAATGGCCTGGCCCTGTGCTCGGACCCAAAGCTACATTCTCATCTGTATGTGCGTGTTAAAGCAGAGCAGGATGGGATTCAATTCAATTCAATGTATTCTTATACAGCGCCTTTCACAACAGAGTCAACCCAAGGCACTTTACATGGGTGTGTAGTGATACATTGCAACATCATTCACAGGAAAACTCAAAAACAGGGAGAAGGCAAGAGAGAAAGAAAGAATTAAAGAAAAGACAGATGACAATGGGGGAGAGGAACCAAACACTCCCAAATAGGGAGAAACAACCCTATAGGGGTCCAAGGTCAACTGGCTGCCCAACCCCCCCTGGGCATGCTAACATTACAGGAACAGAAAGAGGGGGCCTGCTTGCATCATTTCATTTCTACCTGTATTTCACTATATAGTGAATATATGAATGTGTGAGTCATAGCATTAAAATGTTCTTCACTTCACTTCATTGGCTCTGATGTGAGGCAGAGAGTGGGTGATGCACGACTTAAAAAGAACATTCTGGATAACGTTCACGGGGCTTGTAAAGGCTTGCTCAGACATTTGACAGTTAAATAGACCAGAGTTTATCTTAACAGTTTGTACATGAGAACCTTCCATATTTTGCCTAAAACTGAAAGTCAGATCTGATCATGTAAATTAGTGGTAATTCCTTCAAGCTGCCGTTATATATTTTTTTAACGGCCTGCCGTTTCTTTTTTTTGCCATTAAATGATACAGATTTTGATAAAATTATCGACTGCCATTATAATTAGGTATAAGGCATTTCCAGGTAGGAGTGTGCAGGGGGCTAGCATGTGCGGCTATGGTTAATGGTTGCTGGGATCTTATTGTCTTTAAATCTTGCAGGAAATCGCAGGAGAGTAGTGAGAGAAGTTTCTGGATTTATCTAAAATCGATGGATGAGGTGTTTTAGGATATACTTAAATACTTAAATCTTCCCTGAAAGCAAACTTTAACACCAAGATCGTGTCACAAATCCAAAATAAGGAATTAAGCTTTGTAATAAAGAAATAATCGAAGCTTCTTTTCATCTCTGTCTATTCATAAAATGGCATAAATCACATACTGACCAAAGATGGTTTTGTTTTTAATTCCCGGATAATGATACAGGATTCATTAAGTTGGACTGCACAGCATCAGGCCAAAGCGCGCATGTTCATCACTGGAATGCCCTGCAGGGACTGTGAACACTGCGGCCATTAATGGGTCATTAGCAGTTAGCATGGGTGTAAGCCACTGGTGGGCAGGCAGGTAACTCAGCGTGATATAAGATTGCGAGTGGGTGGACATTACAACTGACGCAGTAACTGGTTCTGTGACACTTGGGGGTGGTGTGATTCTGAGAACCAGGACTCCTGGTAGATTAGCCTGGACTCCAAAATGGGTCAACTTCCACTCATTCCTGTTGGGGGCGGTTGTGACCTTTTAATATGCAAGGGGGGGGGGGGGATTCATTCCACATTTACAGGCAGTGTTGGGAAAGTTACTATTGAAATGTAAAAGGTTGTTGTGCCCCATCAAGAAAAGTGTTACCAATAAATACTGTAACGAGGTTGATTAATTCATCAAAATAATGTAACTTATTATGTTTGATTTGCTTTTTGATCATTTTTGTAACGAATGAGTCATACTGGGCAAAAAAGCTGAAAGGTCAAATTTGTCCCAACAGCTTTGTTGACCCGCATTGTCCGGAAATATGTCAAAAGAAGTCATTTAACAAATATTACATTCTACAAATAAGCGTTTTATGGAAAAGACTGTATTTGGATGTAACCCCTTTGTAGTCACCAGCATTTTGATTAGTAACTGTAATTTAATTACTTTTTTCTCAGTAATTGTAATATATTACAATTCTATTTATTTTGTAATTGATTTATGTAACACTGCTACATGTAACTAGTTACTCCCTGGCACTGTTTACAGGTGACTGATTCCGTTGTACAGAACATGCCATCATTCAGGCTGACGTTTGGAGATGATTGATATGATTTCGGATCACCTGCTGAACAGGCCTTAGTCACTCTTAGTGAAACTTGAGGGATTTAGTTTATATGGGTTGTGGACAAGTTGTGATTTTCCTGTTCGACCTCCTCAGTGTCTTGTACTCTCTAGTACACGGCTTCACCAGTTTGGATCTATGCTGGTTAATGTTAGCAGTGATGACATGTGTCCCTTCAAACTGTATGTTTCTGTCCCTGTCACACCATTCTTCTTGACCTCAACGAACTGGTATCGGTCGTTAGCATAGGGGGAAACTTGATCCCTGCATCGGTTCGTCAACCAGGACACCTGGATAGAAGCACCCCACCCCCCCAGTCTGTCACCATGTCCCATATCAGCCCGCTGACTGCCGCTCAGGGCTCTAGGTGAAGGGGCATGGGGGTAGACTATCGATCTCATCCTCTCCTCTGCATTGTGTTCCCAGAGGACTTGCTGGAGCACGACAGGTCTCTCAGAGCGTGATGAGAGGGTGAGGGGGCGTTGACGCCCCTTGTTATCTTACTGCCATCACTCACCACGTTTCCTGCTCGTGGAGTCTAAGGCAGAGCTCCCCCCCCGCCCCCACCCCTCCGTTTCTGTCTCTACACCCACTTTCCTTTCTGTACTTTACGTTCTGTCTGTCTTCCTGGGAAAACCGGCTCACGTTTTACCTGGCAAATCATCTCCATGTTTGCCCCAATACTGAGTACACAGGTACCCGGACATTGACTAGAAGCTCAGCCTCGCTGCACTTACGTCTAGTCGACTCCTTGACGGCATGTATATTTATAATGTGCTATTTGCCTCATTTGTACGTCACTTTGGACAAAAGCATCTGCTAAATAAAAGAGATTTAAATGTGTCTGAGACAGATAACTCCTGTAAAGGCAGCAAAGTTTCACATAATAATAGTGCATTTCAAAACAGAGTAAAATCTGGAAATGATCTATCTCCCCGTATCTGACTTGGCTGGATTCTTTCACTCTAAAATATCAATACTAAAATATCGTATTTCTCAAACTAGACATTAAAACATGTCCTACAATGTACTGGAACTCCTTACAGAAAATGGATTGATAGATGCAGTGATTCTAGGGACTCTGGGGGCCCTAGGCAAAAAAAACTCCATGGGCCCCTCCAACTCCCCCTCCCCCGGCATGGAAAAAATGTATTGCCTACATTTTACTTTGAAGTGTAACTTAATAATATCATCAAAGAGAATTTAATAAATGCAAGACCTTTATTTTCACTTTTGAGAAAAACAGAATACACAAATAAGGCAGATTTGTTTTTGTAATGTACTGTGTAATCGGCCTCCCTGGGGGCCCCTCCCAGCTCGGGGCCCCAGGCCATTGCCTGCCCTGCCTGCCCTCTCGCTGAGCCTCTGGAAAGACAGAGGGATGGTATTAGAACATTTAAATGGATGAAAAGGATACAGTGACCGCTACAGTTGAGTGAACTTTGCCTTTAAGAGGCTGACTGCTTTCCCCAGGAGCTTCATAACACCCACGTCTCACCTCACCTCGTTATCTGCAGAGCTTCCCGCATCGACCGGCTCGTATGCGTGTTTACCGGCACAGGCACACTCAGGAACGGACCTAATTGCAGATACATCTCAAGAGAGATTTGCCTTTTGAGCAGAATAGATACAGAATGTTGGGTCAACAAACACACTGGGATTCTGCAGCGTATTCTTGCTTGTGTTGGTGTTTAATTGCCCATTGTCTCGCTGGATGACAGGCGGAGATAAGTTACATCCGTAACTCTGCAGTTGCCTCTTTTCCATTGGCGGCCTTAAGATCATATTGTGAAAATGCTTCATATTATGTTTATAACTGAGAGACCGATTATCCCAAAACAAACGATGAAGGGAAAAGGCATTGTTTTGTTTCCCTTCCATTTTTGTAGTCAAACCGGCCGTTATCTAGAAGGTTCTGCAATGTTTTTTCTCTCTCTCTCTCTCATTCGATCTTTGGCTGTTAACTTTTACACAGACCATTAACTCTGAGAGACACATGACCACCCCCCGGGGGTCGTGGGCGTTCACTTCACTCCTAGTCACACGCCTGGCAGTTTTCTTGCTTTATATTTCTGAGTTTTTATTTCACAGACATCACAGTGTTTTGTGCTGGGTTTACAGAGAGCGCTGATGTCACAGGCAGGCATGTCTTTGCAGAAACGCAACAACACGCTGCACTTAATTAGCAATGGCTAATGACTGGAAAATCAAAATATGAACAAAAAAAGATGATTTTAAATAATAAACAGGACAGGAAGCTTTTGTGACATTCATATGCTTCATACTAATTCCCAAAAGCCAAGCTTCCCCTCCCTCTTACACAAAGAGTGGAAATCCCTGGACATGGTTAGGGTTAGGGTTAGGGTTAGGGTTAGGGTTAGGGTTAGGGTTGACCCTGGACGAGGTTGTCCATTAAGCGTTACTGAAGAGTCTTTGCATTTGACTCTGTGGGACTATTGGGAGATGAGCTTCTTGGGTGAAAGGCCACCAGAGGTCGTCTTTTAAGGGCCCCTGAGTTCTGTACGAATGGGACCCTCCAGCCCCCTGCAGATAGTGAAGATAGAGACTCCAGAAATGGAGAAAAGTGACTGAGGCTCTCTAGTATGCAGAGGGTAGGACAGTGTGCCGGATGATGGACAGTCCCTGATTAGACTTCAGTGCCATCCTGGTAGTAGAGGGCGGAGCTTAGGCCTGTGTTAAGGCAGCTGTGCCAATTGGGTGGCAAATCGCTGCTCCACAGCGAGCCTGAGGCAGTTGTGGGTGGCAGGGGGGCAGGCCAGTGGGAGCCGTAGCTGTGGGTGTGCATGTGGCTGCCCTCCTCGAGCGAGCCTGCTATCCCAGACATCTCCGACAGGAAGCCGCTGAGGCAGGGAGAGCTCCACGGAGAGAGCTGGGAGGTAAAGCACCCGCCCGTTCGGATCCTCGGGACGTCGGGTGCTCCTTCACCCATCTTAGGGTTAGGCTTTTTCTTCCTCTTGCAGCGGAAGTTGCCGTTGTCGAACATCTTCTCACAACTTGGGTCAAGGATCCAGTAGTTTCCTTTACCTACAAGGAGAGAGAGTACCCATTTAGGCACTGTTTCCCAGTCTGGTCCCCGGGGACCCGCAGCCTGTCCACATTTTCGCTCCCTCCACAATCCCTGCCAGACAGTGCACATTTTTGCTACCTCCCGGGAGCTGGGATGGATTAAAAACATGGATGGTCTGTGGGTCCCCCAGGACCAAATTGATTTCATTCGGTACACTATCATGACACTATCATATCCCATGATGAACAAAATGAACATTTTGGGCTTGAAGATTCTGCAGTTTGGCCATGTTCAGCCACCCTTAGTTACAGAAATAATCAAATTCTAGATGGGAAAGCTGAAACTCAACACCTGATCAACACATTTTCAATTTTCATTTTCAATGCATATATAAATATACACATAATGATAGTGAATTGGCTCTAATATGTTCTGGTACCTCAGCAAGTAGCGTGTTATGCTAACACTGCAAAGGTTGTGGGTTCAAATCCCCCAAAGTACACATAAGTTATAAACCTTTCCTATAGTGTAAGTTGCTTTGCATAAATGACCAAGGTGTACTACTGACAAAATGAACGGAGGGTTCTATTTCACCTGCGTCGCCCACATCTCGTGGCACCTTCTTGAAGCAGTCGTTCACCGAGAGGTTGTGTCTGATTGAGTTCTGCCAGCCCTTCTTGCTCTTGTTGTAAAAGCGGAAATAATCTGCCACGTACTGGTAGATCTGGCTGAGGGTGAGGCGTCGCTGGGGGGCCTGGTGAATCGCCATGGCAATTAGAGCAGAGTAGGAGTACGGGGGCCTGGCCAGGTTCATCAGGTCCTCCTGTAGGGGCAATCGGATCCAGCCTTCTTCCCCTGCTGCCAAGCCCCCAGCTCCAGCCATGGATGAGTAAGACCTCTGCATGCTGTAGGTCGGCCCGTCCATGGCAGTGCCTGGCTGGAGGCCAGAAGCTCCATTCATTCCAGAACCACTGACGCATTGATAGGGATTTATGGGGCTGGAGATTAAATCTCCCAAGTCTGGGGTGGCCCACTTGGGGCTGGTCAGAGACGGCAGGATACAGTGACCATCACTATTGAGACTTAACTCTGGCATCTGAACCTGAGGCTCAACTGACGTCATCATTCCGTGAAATCCTTCCGGTGCGTTAATTCCCCGTGTTGCGCCTGTTTTTCCTTCCCCCGAAGGCTTTTGAAGAATGTATATCTCACCCATTCAGATTCCTAAAAGAGTGCACAGTCTTCTTTTTCCCTGTCAAGCCTATACATACCCGTGCAAGAATGTCAGGTACATCACATCTGCCGCCTGTCTCACCTGCTTCATTTATAGAAACATGAGAACTCGCCCTTCTGTTCTGATTGGTTGGTTCCCTGCATTTGTGTCAATGCATATTCCCCTTGTGCATTTGCTAGGCTTACAGAAATCTGTCTGGGTGTAAGGAAGTCTCTTAAGACGTTTTATATGTTTCTGCTCAGCCATCTGCAACCTTTGTGTGTCTCCATATCTCTTAATGCCTCTCTCTCATACTCACTCAAGCTAAATAAACTATTAAGTATTGAATTAGACGATATTAATTGCTATTACTATCTATTTTAAAACGCATCACTTTTATCATGTTACTATGCTTTATTTACAGAAAAAAATACATTGTATATCAAAGAGAAATGTATTGGTTTAAAAAAATATTTAATAAAAACAGCCATTTCAAATATTTAAATGTCCACAATTACTCACATTAATTCATTATGCCCCTTGTATTTCATTGTTAATAATTTAAAACAGTCTTTATTGAGCATAATTTTTATTGTACCCAAAGAATTACCATTGTGCTTTTGCTTTCCAAAAAAAGAATGGTGAGTGGGCAACAGATATATACAGAATTCATTATTTACACTTTTAGTTGAAATAAATTGGAGGACAATTAAAAATGTTGCTTAAGATGATAGTCAAAAAGGTGCATTGATCTTCAAGTAATTTTATTTGCAGTTTATAATTTATCTCCAGTTTGCAGTTAGCTCTGCTCAGACACCACAATCTGACTCTCACTTTATAAGTGATATTTACAGCATACTAACAATAAAAAGCTGAACATATGTCTAAATAGCTATTACACTTTACTCTCAAAAGAATAATACCAAGATTTGGTCATCAGAGACATACTGAGAGGCTGAGCTGAGTTATTAACACGGTCTATTTCGTAGCATAATAAATTTTTTTGTATTTTTATTCATTTTTTATGACCTATCTAGTTTCACACCCTGTAATCTAGCCCTTAGACCGACCATCTTATGAGATACTTTGCCTGACAGTTACAGTACAATGTGTCGCACACTGGATAATAATGTTACTTTGAAACAAAGATGCTTTGAAAAACATGCGAAAAGGGGAAACGTGTGGAAGTGGGAGGCAAGTCGGCCAAACGGCTGGGGAAATAAGCGGCCCTGGGTAAAACATACGTGGCTATAGTTTTACTTAAAAGCTCCTGCAGGTTTTGGCTGATTGACCGATCACATGAGCGAAGACGGACGCATTGCCTTGGCGGCGAAGCGGCTGGCGCCCCGTGCCTTTCAGCCGGTCCCCATGCGGAGTTCGCAGTCCTTCGCATCACATCGCATCAGCTTTCGTCTTTTTAACATTTACGGTTTATCCCACCACGAAACCTTTTATGAAATGACGATTCTCACAGTAAAGCACACACTTTCTTGAAATGCAGAGCTGATGGCTGCCTTCCATTCACACTAACCCACTAGCCATTCCTGCTGGAGCTTTTTATTTTTAAAATGCAAAATGTAGGCTATTTAAAAAAAAAAAAAAACCCTGATACAATATTTTGCACATAATTTTAAATCTGATTGATATCTAACATAGACTAGTTACCTGTAGCTGAAATCAAATGAAATATGAAATTAAATGAGGAACCAAAACAATTAATAAAACACAGCGACAACAGAATCATTTAGATATTAGCAGTTTGTTCGCATGATTTGCATTGTTTTGGACCCCACTGTTCTCCAAGGCACGGTTAATCCTTTCTGGAAGCTGCCCCGCTGAGGGACGGAGGGCCTCAGTACTGTACCGGGTGCGCTAGGGGACACTGTTTTTGCGGGCCGGACCCCGTGTCCTTCGCGTCTATCAGCAGGAGCGGACTCTGCATGTGGAACTCAATTATGTCTCTCACCCTGGCGAAGTTCTGCAGGAGAAATTCATTAATAGATGTCATTTTCAGTCAGTAATCATACCCCCAGTTGAAGTCAATCCACTGGTATAATAGTTACGGGTAAAAAGAACCGTAGGGTTTTGGCTTTAAGGCCGTGTGCCATGAACTTAACACGCCCCCTTGTGTCCATTTTACAGCATTGCGGACCGAGATTTTCTATGTAAATCATGTTTAACCAGCGCTGGAGTGTAGCTGAGTTTCAGGCTGGGGACATCACACCCTTTTAGGGGTGATGGTAGTTCATTTTGCCGGGGTGATGTCCCGACAATAATATTTGTCCGACCCACTATCAGGAATTAGTTTATTACTGATTATCCACGCCCCTGCCGGAGTCCGCGGTGTTCCCAAGATCACCTACCTCACGGTTCTTCAGCCCAGTACCGAGCAGAAAGACATCCTTCTCGCTGTTGTACCGAATCTGGATGTTGTAGACTTTGTCCTGGTAAAGCACCATAAGGGTGTACGGCTGGGTGGATGATCTTTTCGAGCTGTCCCGTACCAAAAACGTCCCATCCTGAAACGCAAACATCACGCACCTTGACTGACAAGACTGGACTCCGTTATCTGCGCGCTCACATCCGGCACTCAGACATCATTCACAATAACTGACATAACACTGAACCTCACGTTACTTGTGTATATTATTCATCTTTGCAGACACTTTCATTCAAAGCAACGTTGTTTCTCAGAGAGCAGGGTCAGCCAGTCCCTGGAGGGAAAGAGAGCTAATGAGGGCAATGGGTGTGTTTGTATGTGTGTGTGTCATATATAATAAAAACTAAATTGTAACTAAAACGGTTAAATTATTAATGTATTTTAAGTGGCTTAAAGGAAGAAAAAGCATTGTGTATAGGTGACTTTTTATTAATTTAATTGTCCAATAGACTTAAAGCACAATTGCCACGCAGTGAAATGCAGGTGAGAATAAGAGCACCTGAGAACTGACACCCGTTTATACACTCACCTAAAGGATTATTAGGAACACCATACTAATACGGTGTTTGACCCCCTTTCGCCTTCAGAACTG
>JAAGVU020000047.1:5711007-5731625 GCA_011763525.2 Mormyrus iriodes
TAGTGACACATGCATGATTATAGGAGACTGACCAATCAGCACACAGCAAGAACTCAGTGCTTAAGTGAAATCCAGGTACTTTTAATTGTAACGGTAGTTTAGAAATCCTGTCCTAGCTCTAAGTGTCCTCCCTGACATGGATTATTATTGATTGCTCTATCTTGCGCTCATTTTTGCCTGCGATATTCTTCGGGACTCTGGTGCCCTTGCGATTATATGCAAAATAAGGAGTAAGATGGATGCATGATCGTTTCAGGTTTCAAACTCTTTTCGTAAAATACCTGCTGATCGTGCGTTTAGTATGTTTTACTGCGTTACAAGGAACCAAACGATAAACGTGTGCTAGTTTATAAGAAAATACAGGATTCTAAATTTTATCATAACACATGGAACTGTCATAACACGTATGATATTGTCCTTGGTTTGATTTGCTGCATTTTGTTCTTGTTTTGGATGGAAAAATCCGTGCTACCCACACAAACACGCAACTCTTGTTAACGTCAGGTTAAGTGTTTTGAACTGTATTCAAAGGGCATGAGGAAATCCCCCGAATTATGTTACGATAGTAGTTTGAGCAGCAAATTAAAAAATTCCCGGTAACCTTCTGTATTTAGTTATCCCGCCCCCCCTTTTGGGCCAAGCGGTGTCATCTGGATTTAAATAGAAGAAATAGTTAAAACTTTAAACAACTGGAATACAACCCGCCAGCAGTAAAACTGGTTACCCTTGATTACATGAGGTGGATTACAGAGGCTGTTATACTATGGATATGATTGGGAATTAGTGGGGATCTGTATAACCTTCTAAATTAAATGTTGCTAGTTATTTCATCCTCCCAAACAGTTCTATATTCGAAACGGTAAGTCCACCCCGCCACCCTATTTGGGACCTTGCTCAGGAAACCGTTCTTTTGTTGGCTTCTATAACCTTTCCATTATCATCATTAAAGTAGTAATAAAACTACGAAGAGCTCATTAATAATTTGCACAATAAATTGGTGACACTTTTCTCTACGGTTTTCTGCAAACTACACTACCCATCATTCAAGCAGCCCTTATGCGCTTTTAATTTCCCAGTGCGGGAATTATCCTTGTAATATGAAACATATTTTCAAATTAATAAATATTAAATAAGCATGTGACAGGAATAAAAATACATGTATCATTATCCTCTGATGATTTAATGGCAATAATGTATTATAATGTATATCCCCCAACCCTCCTTCAGGAACACCTACGATGTGTTTATGAATTTCAGACGTCGGGCGAACGAATGAATTTTTACGGGCAGAGCGCATCTACCACAGTCACCCAGATGGATTAAATATATAAACCTACAAGCGGTACAAATCAAAATATTTGCGTTTTTCCTTTGTAATTCGTTTAGGTGGCTTGATCATGAATCACAATTGTCTCGTTATGTCTTAAAGTGCAAACGCTGGAAACCCATATATTGCAGTTGCGCCTCCCAGATGGTTTATCCCCTGCTAACCTGCTACCTCACTAGCAACATTAAAGGTTAGTCTAAGGCCTGAGGACGTAGCTTCGTGGTGCTCTTCGTTGCAAAGGAGGCTGACAAGGTAAATATTGTGTAAGCGGATGATTCAAAGAGCATGCTATGCATTTCAGTCTGGCCAACGCGGTTGTTAATCCGTTGCATGTATCGAGGGGCTGCATTGATGCAAAACCCTCACAAGCTAACCAGCTAGGCATTTAACTGAAGCCATTTTGAAATGCTGCGATTTTGTCACGTTTTTGGGGTAGTAGCTGGTGCTCCAAGCGTGCAAATATACGATGAATTGAGAGATCGCTTATTTATAGCGATGGCCTTTAAATTGGTAATAACTAGCCTCTAGCTAGCTAGATGCTTGCTTTATATTTATTGTGCATTTATGTTTGTTCTATGATCTGGTCCATTTTAGGCACATAATTGTTTTTATCGTAATACTGAATTAACGACTGAATGGTTTTATTTGAAACCGCATATTTAAGGTCATGTCTGCTTTGAACGGGCTCGCGGCAGCGCGCGGCCATCAGGTCCGCTAATACGGCGAGCATCTAAAAATAGCACCGCGTTATTGACACAAACACCCAACAACGACAAGCGAGCCATATTTATCCTGCCAGCACGGCAAACCCATTCCGCCAGTGCTTAACGCGGGAACATGGCGACGGCTGCTCCGCTGGGTACATGCACCGTGCCTCGCTGTGGGTTTTTGTGACATCGCGGCTGTGCGTGTGCAGCCATCCGTCCTTCAGTCCCTCGGTTCAGCCCATTCTGCCAGGTGTCGTTGCCAAGGCAACCCAACGAAGGGGGAGTACGTTCATTCACGCCGGCCCGAGCCCGGCTCAGTGTAGGCGCGTGAAGACGCCAGGTCACGTGTCGAGGCGTCAGGCGGCGCTGACAGGTGCCCGGTGAGGTGCCCGCAGTTTACCTGGCTGCGTCCGCTTGGCATGGTCAGGTACAGCTTTGTGCATCTCTATCAAAGCAGGGAGTATGTAAATATAACGTAGGCGTGTCAGTGTTAATGTGCCCTGATGTGTGTTAGGGACAGGCTGTCCAAATATTAATCATTTTCATTCATTCGTTCATTCATTCATTCATCCTCACCACAACCGTATATGCAGCCTCATACACGTATTGTTTGGCATTAGTTTAGGGACATCTATTTTTATTTCCCTCCATCTCAGCTCTGCCTTTTCCCATTGATGGATATTTTATGTTCCACGTGAAAATTGGCACGTGGGATGTTATTATTGGGGTTGGGAGCTCCTTCATATGAAATGCGGGTGTTAGCTTTGCTTTGGTTTTGTAACCCTATAATGCATTCTGCACCTACCCGTAGATCTACATGGAAACGCCTGGGTCAGAAACATTAAACTGTAAACAGCAGTACTTTCGTCCGTTTGTGGGGTTTTGGCCTGTAGGTTTTCAATGACAGCATTCTCAGAATGAACAAAAGGAGTAAATGGTCACGTTATCTTTAGAATGAAGAAATGGTTTCAGATTACTCCAGACAGCAATAAAACTATAGATTATTATAAGGCTTTTTTAATTTAATATTTTTGTAATTTTGTAGGAGTATAGATTTTTGTACAGAACCATGGGCAATGTGTAAAGTAATGAAGGGCAAACATTGTACAATTATATGGTACATAGGCTGTTATCTGCATGTTAAATAAATTAAAAGAAGTGGCTTCTATGCTTTTTCCTTTATTGGGTAAGCGAATGTGTTGAAATTTTGTGTTTATAAACAACATGCACTTTTTATATTAGGATTCAGTTAGGTGCACTATATAGTTTATTAATAATTAAATTGTGAGTGGAAACCAATATGGCTGTTTTTAAAAATACTTTTTCCTCAAGCATCAATTATTTGGTATTGTTGAGAAAGTAAATCGTAATAAGGCAATACAATTTATGTTTTATTTATTATATTATTATTATTTGTGTGGACAGATTTCACTTAATTTTAGACTAATTTAATAATTACGGATGAGAAATCTTAAAATATCTTGTGTTTTTGGGGGCTGTGGGATACCCGGTGTTTAATTTGTAATCTTGTAATCTTGCTGACCTCTGTCCCAAAGCGTTTTGCGCTCCTGCACGGCTCAGGTGCCTTCGCCAACTCAAACGTTACACCCAATATAATTAGAATTAATCTGAGTTAAACTTTGGAATTAATGCAAATTGAAATAAATAATTGCATATTTATAAAATCGATTTGTGTTGTATGATTGTCTTCGACACATCTGTCTAAATTAGTACGTCTCGCTTATCTGACCTCTGATTTGGAGGGAAAGCTGCACCACACGCGCGCACGAAAATCCACGTTAGCCACTAAGATAGACGAGGCTACAGGCCAGGCTGTTACAACAAAATAATCACAAGAAAATGTCGAAAAGAGACACAAATATCTTGATCTTTTTTTTTTTTGGCAAAGCGACAGTCATCGGAACCCAAGCAGAGCAGAAATGAACCAGAAAGCCTGACGGAAGAGCGAGCAGAGACGGCGGGGAGAGGAGCGGCGTTTGTGGATGCTAATGCTAACGAGAAGGACCGCAAAAAGGGGCAAGAAAAGTGCAACGCAGATGAAAAGTTTGATGTAACTAACAGGTGCCAATAGAAAATATCGCATTGTTACGTATTTAAGTGATTACGCCATTACTGTTATTAAAGACCGAGTTGTATGTATGATGTCATCGCCGTCGTTATGAACCCCAGTACGTCATTTTACAGATTAAGCAGTGGGAATTCTGTAATAATAGCACCATTATTATTAGCCATCTAGGTTGGTAATTCAGTTAACATTAATACTCAGTTCATCCATTAGGCACGTGAGAGTTGACATTGACTAGATTCTGTCTTAAGCAGTGCGTCAGCAAAGTAAATGTCTGCTGAAAAGTCTCGAGTGGGTGTCAGTGTAAAACAGACTCTTCAGTCCTCTTGAAGTATAATATGGGGACAAAATAAGCCATTAAGCGACATCAAAGGGGGTGGGAAAAAAAAAAAAATCTAGACAATTATGGAGGAATTAGGGGTGTGTCTGTGATGATAAAATTAATGCAGTAAAATTGCTATAATGCCTTGATGACCAGCCAAAATCCAGGCTTTAAAAATGGCAATTTTTTTTCTCCTCTGAGGTCATATTGGCTCCGGGGTCATTAACAGTTGCATAAATGAGTAAGTACTATGACTTATTCTTTTATTAATGTGTGTTTGTCTGCAGCTCAACTCCTGGTTTCTCGTTACACCTTAACTTGAACGTCATCTCTTCCCCCTCTAGGTGGCATAATGACCGTGATGTAAGTGTTCTGCTGTCGGTGGCCTGGCAATGGTAATGGTGCAGTCTCTCCCGTACAGACGCTGAGGTGTACGGACGGATGGGTGCTCCGGTCACCTCCCCATCCCAGCTCGGTAGCACCTTGCCATGGTAACATTCGCAACCGTGCACATCAAGAGGCAGAGTCTGGACAGCCAAACGCACCACAGGGCTTTCTCTCCTAATCTGGTGAGTCCGTCCACTCGAGTGTTTGTTTGTGTTTGTTTGGCACTTATCATCTTTGGCCTTTATGGATCGACCATGTGATTTGATGACCTCATCTCCTTTGTGTGGAGACACAGTAAGTCGGTGTGTAGTCTTCACGATCTCCCTGCGATATCTGAGTTTTCTCCTTCAGTCCAAAGACATGCCACTATGCCTCTGAATTGTTCGTAGTTGTGTGATTGTGTATACAGGCAGGCTGGCATCCCATACAGGGTGTCTCCCAGCCTTGTGCCCTGTGCTGCCTGAGTTCAGGTGAGCTTGACCAGCATGAGCAGCTAGAAGATGTATGGGGAGATGGATGGATGGATGAATGGATGCAAGGGTGTGGCTACGGATTGTTTACCAACCCAACAGACACAAGCCAGATGTAACCAATAGTAACCCTAACCCTAACCAATCACTAGTGATTTAATATAATGGTCCTACGACCCACCACGACAGAGAATATTATTCAGTACCACCTTTCCTTCGAACACTGAAGTCTAATTTATACTTCTGCGTCGTGACCTACACAATTGCCCAGGGCTGTTGTGAGCATTTATACTTGTGCGCTGCTGTGTCTGTTGCTCAGCAATTCCACCGCCAGAATGCTAGGTGATACATAGTTTTAGATGTTGCATTTATTGTCGTCCCACTGAATAAAGTCTGAATAAACTTAATGGCGGTATGTGAAATTGGCGCTGTCATCCTGAGTGTTTTGTAAACCTGTTGCTATGAAGCCTAGGGCGGGTTATTTAATGCTAGATATAAATAGCTCTTCAGTTTCAATCAGCAGTATAAGTACACCTGGGGTGCACTCTCTTTGCTCCAATAAAAAAAAAAAAACTAATGTTACCAAGCGGCCCAATCACAGGTCTCTTGCTCTGCATCACCATAAACTGTAAACAGCTTTTAGGAGCACCCCCCCCCCATCCAGACTTCTGACACGGCTTGAACACTGGTGCCCTCCCTGCATACCCCAAAGCCCAGCCCAGGCTGGCACGCTGCTGACACCCCAGGATGGACACACTCTGCTTTTTCTGTTTGCCTTGTGCAGCTCAGTAATTCTGTTCTGCTTCTGCCTGTCTGCTCTGTGTCCTCCGTCTTCCGTCCAGTGACTGTGTCTGTCTTCCAGTGTACAGTGGACCCCGACAGCCCTGGAGCTTGCCGTCCCACGTATGGATTGATGCCAGGTGAGCTATGGGGGGTTGGGCAAGTCGAAGCCCATTTCTGTTCGGTTAAACTTCCCGACTGGTAGCTAGGTCTTGGAACAGGATGAGTGTCATTTCATCTGGGGTCCCACTGAGATGACGCTTGTTTGTGTTTTATCATTCAGCCATTTCTGTATGTCTTATTTTTCACTTTTTGGTTCAGACCTTTTAGTTGTGACTGGTCTTACTTTCCAACCCCCCCACAGAAAGCAGCTATTGGCAGCTGTGCCCTCCTCCCAAGCCTGGCCTTCAGGGGGCGCTCAGCTCCAGTTTCCCCCCTAACCCGGTTCCCCTGGGCCCCCCCGCGGCCTCCCTCCCTGAGAGGGATGGCTCCCGGCAGCTCGCGGTCCCCAGCCCCCCAGCGAGCGGCCAGCCCCTGGGTGGAGCTCCGGCCCCCCCACCACTACCGGTTCCGCCGGCCCCCCCGCCACCCTCCAAGCGGCACTGCCGCTCGCTGTCGGTGCCCGAGGACCTGGCCCAGTGCCGCCTTACCTGGCGGCCCAGCGCCTCCAAGATCTGGACACCGGTAAAGAGGCGCTGTCAGAGTGGGGAGTGTGCGGGGGGGGCATGTCCTCTGCGGGCATCGCCCAAGCCGGCGCTGTACTCCTCCTCCAGCCCCACCTTCTACAGCCTGGCGCTGAGTCCTGACTCGCCGCTGCCCTGGGGGTTCCCCTGGGATCCCGCCGACGCCTCCGTCACGACCACCGCTGCCGCCGCCGGCAGCAGTAGCAGCTGCTGCTGCTTCTTCGCCCCGCCGTACTCCTGTTCCTCCTCGCCCTCCGCCCTCTCGGCACCGCCAGCCGCCCAGCGCCGCTTCTCTCTCTCACCGGTGCACATCCTGGAGGCCGCCGCCCACTTCCTGCCACCAGGCCCGGCCCCGCCCCGCGCCGCCTCTGCCGCCGCCACTGCCGCGGCCCGCCCCTCAGCCGTGCCGCCATCGCCGTCGTCCGCCTGCAGCACACCCTGCTCACTTCGCCGTGCCACGCCACCACAGCACCCGCGATGCCACTCGCAGCCCTGTGACCTGCTCCTGCGTAAGCCGGGCCTGAAACGCCGCCGCGACCCAGAGACGAGGCCCTGCGCCCGGCCCGAGCTAGACTTCAGCAAGATGACGCAGGTTAGCGCCTGTGGATGCCGGCCGCTGGGGGGGCCTTTAGCCATTAGCCGTTACCCATTACCTGTTAGCCTTTAGCAATTATTACAGGCCTGGCTGCATTGTTCTTTCCCAGTGGCCAGGGGGGTGTTCCATGAAGCAGGACTTGTCTTGCTAACTTGTCGGATTTAAGTTAGTCTGAGCTAAATGTAAGAGAATGAAGATAAAGGCCATTTAGACATCCAACAAGTTTTCCGACTAACCAAGTCCTGCTTTCTAGAACACTCCCCTAGGATTTCTCAGTCATGATTGTCCAATAGGAATGCTCCTTACCTAAACTCTTATTGGACAATCATGACTTCTTGCTTAAGTAAACCCAGCTAACTGTGAAATCCCGCTTTGTGGAACAGCCCCACAGGTTTTCATCGCCCCTGTAAAGTGTGCTCGCTGTCAGTGTGTGGTTCAGTGGGCTAAACCTCTGTGCCTGTGATCGGAAGGTCGCCGGTTTGAGCCCAGACTCTGCGGCTCCTAGAGCAAGGCCCTTAACTCTCAGCTACCTGGGCGCTGCTATGGGTGGCTGCCCTTCGCGGCCAGCTTGAGCAAGTTGGGGAGGGGGTAAAAAAATTCCACACAGGGATCACTAAAATATCAGTAGTAATAATAATAATAATAATAATAATAATAATAATAATAATAATAATAATAATAATAATAATAATAGACTATTGTAGCCTTTATAAATTCAGTAGGGGTGGCAAGGTGGCACTGAAGTTAGCATGGTCACCTCACACCTGTGGAGCCCGGAGTTGATGACAAGCAAAGTGGACTTGCCAAATGACCTGTAGTTGTGTGCCAGGTAATGGGCCCGTTGTAACCAGAATACCTTGCAAGGAAGAAGCCAGCTAGATGGATGAATTTATTAGTAATGCTACTGGGACCTATTTCTCTTTTTAAAAAAAGCTAATATCTGTGCATGTTGAAGGGTAGATTTAATATATTGCTGCATAAACACAAATAGATGTTATGCATACAGAGGACTGTGAGCAGACTTGTGCCTGATGTGCACATGGTTTCATACTCCAAGTATGGCACTGTGGATTTATGGCACAGAAAACAATTTGAGCTCTTGGTGTAGATCCATGCATGGTGCAACACAGCATAATGAAAATATTACGCAAATAATAATTTAACTGATGCTGTCATTGTGATATACTAAGTGAGGTCATGCATAATAGCAGATGAAGAAAGAATGCTGTGTGGAAAGATGTGATTCTGCATCTGGATTTGCGTAGAACGTCAGTTAGCTTCTGATCCTGTTCTAAAGTGTTTTATTCTTGAAAACAGGAACAGGACATGCCCAACTCATCGCTGTGATCTGTAAATCTGAGTAGTTCATGTAGAGCTGTTTTTGATGGAATTACGTTACGCTATAAATCGGGCATTGTTTTTAATTAAGTTGAACTTCATTTCCCAGAATGTTTTAGTGCCCAACAGCGCCCACCTTAACCCTGAAATGCATTATCGTCAGCTAGTGATGGCCAAATGAAGCTTCCTGAACCACTATTAACCACTATTATCTGACCCCACTAGATGGTGCTCTCTGTTCAAAAACAGGGCTCGAAGCATTCCCCCAAAGCAAACCAAGAGCACCACCTAGTGGGGTCAAAAAATACAGCAAACGGTTCATGGCGTGTCATTTGGCCATCACTACAGTAAGCGGCTTCCGTGTGTCCTAAGATGATGTCGGACCTTTAATTAAGATGGGTTCCCCTTACCCTGCTCTGTCATGTGACCCATCTCCCTGCACTCTGAAACTCACTCTGATGTAGTTTTAGTGTAAGTGAGTTAACACTAAGGCGTGCAATAGGGGAAGTAAGACTGCTTAATGGGGATAAAAGGTTTTAAATTGAAGGTCACATTCCGTGGAGAGTAGCGATAGTGGGATCCTGCTTTAGTGATTTGCTTAATGAAATGTGGCCTGGAGTCTGACCCATTAGAGTTTCTGAAAGCTGGTTTTACTGTACAGGAATTATCATCTATGCATTTTCAGTACTTATTCCGTATTATATTATGGCTCCCTAAATGTTTTTAAATCCATTTTCCCAGTGAAAATTGGTTGTTTTTTCTTGTGAGTGTTCACTGAATTTCAGTTTAAGGCAGGGATAGGGAACCCTGACTCTGAAATGCTGGAAATTCAACTTGCTGGACACCGGCACTCCAGGATCAGGGTTGCCTACCCCTGGGTGAAAGCGTCAGTTGTGATTTTTGTCAGTTTTTAAAGAAATGGAAATTCAAGCATGGTGGCCTGGGTAGAGGCACGGTCTCTGCCCCATTTCTGTAAGTTGTGCCATGCTGAGACGATTAACCATTCACTGCTGCCCTAGTAATGACTTGGGTTTTGTGCCACCACCTTGTGACTGGATTCCAGCCCAGACTCTGTTCGACAGCAGCCAGCTGCCAGATACTGGCAGGTATGCCAGTTCAGTTTTGATGTCATACTACCAAACATTTACATATGTTTGCATATAGCTGCTCTGGCAGAAGGAAAATTCTTCATGTCCTGTGCTGGTATTTTCTTAGAGATATGTTTCAGTTTGGTCTCGTAACTCCACTGAAAAGGTGAGAGTGAGTGAGACAGATAAGGTTTTATAGGTTTTGGGCCTAGCGTTTGATTTTTATTGGATTTAGCGCCCCCTGCTGTAGTGGCATCTGTCCTGCAAGTGTCTGCCTCCTGCCTATCTACTGCAGCAACTTTAGGCTTGACTAATGCAGTTTTGTGAATTGTAAGATTCCAGCTATGTTAAAATGCATTTGATGGCTATATAGGGTATGATAGCTATGAAATGACACATCGTGTCATTATTATTATTTTTATTATAACAGATTTTGGACCAAAAACAAAGGATTGGCTAATTGAGATACAGATGTACATTAACTAAATCTAGGAAAATCTATTAGACTTGTTTTAAGGAGCAGTTTGTAGTCTTTAACTGTTTCTGATCTTTAAGTAGGCTTTTGTAACAACCCACAAGTATATAAGAGGGGTCCTGAGAAGCAGACATGGTGTCATTAACTTGTTTTTTTGTATAATTATTACATGCCATAATCCTTTTGTGGTGTTATGATGTTGGGCGGAGCCACCAAATTGAACCTCGGTTCCAGTGGCTGCTTTTTAACGTTGAGTCATCGTATTACTGCCATGTCTGTGGCCACGACACACCGCAGCAGGCAAAGACAGCACCAGAATTTCCTGTATTTTTTACGATCTGCACGCACCTGTCTCATGCTATCAGAGTGCAAACGCCTGTGGAATTAGATATTTAATAGTCACTTCTAGCTGTTGAATGCATACCTGTTACACTCTGTCATGCATGTAGTTTTGTTTAATTTTATTTACATTATAAGTGCAGTCTCATCTTTTTTTTTTCTTTTTTTTTTGATTCCCTCCGCAGACTCGGAGTAGCGACCCGTTAAGCCTCATGGAGCAGGGCAGGCTGGGTTATGGTGAGGACTATGGGGGCGTGGAACCATTTTGGAGGGACTTCCGCGGGTCATTTTCCCCAGCCGAGGGGCTGGGACGGACAAGCATCGGGCCCCTGAGCGAGAGTGAAGAAGAGGGGGAGGGGGAGGAGTGCGAGGAGGAAGAGGAGGAGGAAGAGGAAGCTAAAGGTAGCAATGAAGGGGGACAGCAAAGTGTTTTTGAGAGGGACTGTACGGACCTGGACTTGACACTCATCGAGGAGAATTAATGGGGTTCATGGGATGTCCGTTCTCCATCGCCAGCATCCGAAGCTCTGCTTCCGTTGCCTCGGTCCTCTTCCTCCCCGTTGGAAGGGCTCTCAGGAATTTGGCTGCCCTTCAGGCGGACACAAGCAGGGTCAAAAAAAAAAAAGATGTGACATTACTGAGAAGAATGAATGCAGATCGCCCCATCCGCCGTTCCTTCAAGGGAATCCATTCCGTGACCCGGGGTCAGGTGCCGCAACGCTAACGAATTGGAGTGCTGGAAATGCGAGACATTCCCACGCTGTGTATTATGGGTATGATGTACTCCAATATCCCACCACGAACTGACAGAGGAACATGGCAGTAGACTGTCGTGCTTCGTGCAACAAGTTGTTCGCAGTTTCCTTCCGACTATCCCCCATCACTTTCTCTTAATTGTGTGATTTGCAGGTCTCTTTTCTTTTTGTAGCAAAGACTTTTACTTTTTATACTGGATTTTTTTTTTTTTTGTTTTCAGTTGTGAATATAAAGAGAAGTCTGTACCATATTGCACACTTCCATTTCTGCAGTTCTTTCTACCCTCTGTTGATGTCCCCTGGGAGTCTGCATAAGCCTTAAGAAAACACCAGATTTGTTTTCAGAGTACTACAAATTGGAACTTGTAGGTGTGCTATGGGTTATTTGATATTTTCTGCTGTTTTCTTAATCAGTATGACCTCATTTTTTTGCTGGAAAAAAGATATGGATGATTAATGCACTGTATTTGAAAGGTTTAATGAACTGAGATTGCTGCCGTCGTATTCTGAGGGCACAAAGTACTGTTGTGTTGTACAGTGATTGTTTGGTTAATATCATTGTTTTTATTTTTATTTATATGTCAAAGTGCCAGCTGGGAGGAAGAGTGAGATGTTGGTGTCTTTGGAGATTTTTTTATGTGTTACAGAATTGCAGTTTGTGTACAAATAAAGTTTATTGAAGATTATTTTACAAGGAAAGAGAATGCACTGTTTCATGCTTCTCGTAGGTGATTATGCTCTGCCTGGTTTTATTTGTTTGTTTGTTTAAATGCTTTTCTGGGTAAATTTCTCTCACCATATCTCGCACTCTGAGAAGAAATTTAAGATTCCTGTGTACTCAATCACATTAACACAAATGTTCAGGACGGTGACACTGTCATGTATCCCTCTCATCTGTTCATGACTTTTTTTACGTTTTAGTTTCCATGATTATTTTGGTCAGTCATGTATTTATGCAATTTGCGCCAAGGGATTTAGCAGCACTTTTGTAACAGTTGATTTCAGCTTGCAACCGCGTGGGGCTATACTGAATTCATAATCGGGCACCAAATAACCTCAATAAAAACGACCCCAATTGTAATGCATGTAAGTGCACGATTAGCCGTACAGCACTGAAATTATGAAGCTATAGTGACCATATTTTGCCTTGCCAAAAAGGGGAAAGAGACGTAAAAGCGGCGCAGATAGGCGCACAAATTATTACGACTGTAGAAAGCAAATTTTACATGAAACAAAGCGAAATCCCAGACACGTCCGGTATTTTAGGTCCCCAAAAATGAGGTCAAGTCCAGGAAAAACTAGATACGTACGATTACCCCAATTAAGGGCCAATATGCAGCTCCTCACGTCATTGTGGGTGAGCCAGCTGCCAATAAACCTCGGGCTTGTTAACAGCGGCGCTACAAAATCGCTGGCAAGCGATAAATCGCACTATGCAGGATCCGCAGCCAAGAAATGTAACCTCTCCAATGCATGTAAATTATATACTGATTTGAAGCAATGTTTGACGGACAGATTGTCCGCTGGGCATCACAGTGCGTGACTCGGTATCTGGGCCCCGTGTGCAGTTCCGCGGCTTCCGCATGGGGGCGCCGTCCCATCTTGGGCTCTGGCGCCTCGCGGGAGCTCCTCTACTTCTTCGCCAGCCGCACTCCTCGACCGCCGCCCAAGCAACGGTTTCCTCTTTCCCCCCCCCCCTTTTCCTCTTCTCCTGGCCGTCAAAAGAGAGTGAAGGCTTCCTAGCTGCTGACGCTTAACCCTCCGGAGGCCGCGAAGCTCTGCGCATCCGAGTGAAGCGCATACACGGTGTACCGGGCTCGGTTTCCTCGTTGCAGCCGGGGGCGGCGGTTGGCTCTCTAAGCTAGCGTTAGCTTTAGCTTTAGCTGCGGGGCTTTGCGCCACGGCCAGCGCGGCGGCGGCTCGGCCGGACCTCGGCAGTAGCTAGACCCGGCCTCGCGTTCGTACTCGCCGCCGCTCGTCTCCTACCCGCGGCTTCGACGGCGCCGTGTCCCGCTTGGGAGCCGCTGGACCCCGCTGACGAGGTAAGCTGCTTTAACTCGCTACGTGACATTTTAAAAGCGACTATGGCTCTCCGAGCCCGCACACCGGTCAGCTCACACAGCTGAGGGCCGGGTATTTCTTTGCCGGCCGGCTGTGGGTCAGGTTGAGCTGGACGAAGTTACACCCAGAAGCTCCCCCGAGCACCGCCGAACACGGCCGGCGCCCTGTGCTCTTACCGAGACGTTATAAAATGTCAGCGTGCTTTTCAGGTCACGTCCTGCAGGCTTCAGTGTTTTGGTCTCATTCTTTCCGGCATGTTCATATCATTAAACATGGCGTGCATTAGGCAGAGTAAGACCGTGTCATCGTGGAGGGCTAGGGGATTCGCACCCCTGTCTCTCCGGATCTATGAAACCTCACTCCCTCTTCTTTCCCAGGGACGTGGTACGTGCTGAAGGGTTTCATAGTGGTCGGCGCTGTGGCGGATCGGGTGGAGACCGCCGGTCTGGGGCCCATATGGATAAGCATAAAGTCAAGAGGCAGAGACTGGATCGCATCTGTGAAGGTCAGTAACGAGCCCGGAGATTGCTTTGGTAGCTGGAGACGCACCTTACTGCATGAATTAGTAGGAGGGCGTATTAGATAGTGAAATCTATGGAGCAATCGGAAGCAATCCTGTCATCGTGGAATGTCTGTTACGCTATATGTGTAAACTGGAATTTAAAGGTTGGCCTGACATGAGATTTATTCTGAACATGTGAAGGAGCATGTTCTAGCCACCTGGAGAATGGGTTTCGCAGTCTGTGACGGATCAGTTTGAAGGGAAGGAATTAGAAAACGGAGTGAAACAGGACAGTGTCAATTAAATCTGTTAAGCCAAAGAGCAGGATCCTTAGGTGGCAGGTTGTGTAATAAGGAGTGCATGAATTATTTCCAAGAAACCTTCGGTTTTGGTTAAAAAAATATATTTTAATATCTGTTAACTCTGGTCCTAATTCAGGCAAGTAAGCATAACAAGATTGCATTTCCCTGCAGGAATACCAGCGTGATTTCCATTAAGTAAAAGATTTTAATTTGGAACAGCAATGTAGGTGAAGTTAGTTACTTTGAAGCATTTATAATTTTTTAGAAATCCTATTGTAGCGATTCACCTAGTTCTTATGTGTTAAGTACTTGTAAGACAGATTACAGGAAGACCAATTGTCTCAGAAAACTTTCACTTTGATTTGTATGAAGCCACGATTTGTATGATGTTTCAGAATAAGGTTGAATAATTGGTAATTAATGGTGACACTGAAATGAAAGCATGAGTACTCGCCATATAAAGTAAATGTTTACTTCTATTACAGAAAACATTTCAGTGCAATTACCTGTTCTAATCCTTACATTTGTTTGTGTAATTTGTTTTCTGGGTAGTTTGTTTTAAAAATGGATTGTGAACATTGACTTGTGGCAACCTTAAATAAAATGTGTGTTTGAATCACTGAATGCTATATATGCTAGTAAAACATTTCATCAAATGTGAAGGTTCAGAAATTAGGAGCGTCTTGTTTTATTTTTTTGTAGAATCTGCTGATAATTGATGGTAACATTTCAAGTCAAGTGGGGTTTTGTCACAGCACATTCAGAAATGCAGCATACAGTGGTACGAAATAATGTTCTTTGGAATGCCGTGCTGCATGTATACCTAAAGTGCAGAGAGAGGACAAATGCAGAAAAAATCAAGTTACCAACATTAACACATTGGTTTTATTTGAGGGTGGGGGTAAGGGTGTGGGGGTGCAACAAGCAATAACTAAACAGTAATGGTCCTATGGTTATAGGTCACACACAAAGGGAGTCTGTTCCCTGTATTGCTTATGTGCTTGCTCTGTGCTAAGGCTAATTTCTGAGCTCAAGGTGCGTCTTTGAGCCAAGAAAAGAGTCATGTGAGGCTCTGCTACTGGCTGTGAAGTTGAGAAAAGCTGGGTAATCATAAAGTCACAGTCTACCCTTTGCAGAACAGTCAAAACATAATTCACAGCCTGCAGTCAGTATGATTTTCTGTCGGTCAGTGAGACGGTACAAAAACTGAAAAAAGCCTTAATCTGAAATATGTTGGGTAAAATGCAGTTTTAAATGTGGCAGGTTTTATAGTAGGTGAATTATGGGCAGGCTTTCTCCTGTGTGCTTGTTTCTTTGTTTATGTTTAAGATGTGCTGCCTGGGAGAGGATATCTGGGTTGCATGGAAACTCTTTTGTGTTTTGGCAAATCTTACTAGTACAGTTACAGTGCACGGTTTCTGGTCCAAAGTTGCAGTGTGCCGTTACCGCCGAACTGGATGAAAATTCAGCGGGATAAAGCAGGAGAGCTGAGGCTCGGTCAACTCTTGTGAATGTGGGGAAACAGGCCTCATTGTCTGGTACGATTTATTGCACACTATACCTGTCCTCTAGGCATAACTGAGCTGAGTAATGCTTATTTCCTTAAATGCCCGTCACCCCTAGTCACTGAAAGATATCTGCTGGAAAAATAAACTGCAGTGGCTCTGTTACGATGCTGTCCCATGCAGAAATGTGGATATTTGTAAGTTGGCCCCTTTAAAATAAGAGAGAAGTGTAACTGTCTGCAGCCCCACCTTTGTATGGTAATGAGGTTAGCGCTGGTTGGCTGGGGATGAATAGAGGCCTTCTCCGATTGGAGCGTTGGGGGTTGGGAGGGTGCGTGTGACAGTTGGAGCCTTGCCAGACGAGCACACCCTTGACTGTAAGTGTAAGCAAAGCGGTAAATGACAGCAGCCTAGCGCACTGCAGCATGCAAGGTTAGAGCTCTGAAAGCCTTTTTCTGTCCTCTCAGTGAAGGAGAGGATTCAGATGGGGGCTGCATGCTTTCTGGATATGTTTTTTTTTTTTTAAATACTGCCCTTAAAGCTGCCTTGGGAATTGTGGTGTGTGCGTGAGAGAGATTCAGAGCAGCATTGTTTATTGCCCCCCCCCCCCAACTTCACAGACATGCGCCCGCCCTGGTGCCATGTGGCCGAGGAGGATATGCAAGTCTTGAATGGACGATGTCGTGACCTGCTGAAGTCGTCCATCCCCCGTTCCCCCCCCCCCCCCCGCCAGCAGGGCGATGCATGAGAGGCCCGTGTTACTGGGCCTGCATTCTCCCAGCCATCGTAGTCATCTCTGTGTGTGCGTGTTCGAGTGCATGCGCGTGTGCAACTTTTCCTTTTTTCCCTAGAACCGGGAAGCACCAAACGCATCAATGAGAACACGTGGAAGGTCATTTACTACGTGATATGAGAGGTTTGTGGTGAAGTACATCTGCGTGACCTATGTGGATAGGTGATTCCCCTCCCCCCCCAGCTCCTCTCTGAGCTCCCTCAGCTCACCCTTGCTGTCTTTGACAGGGTAGAATAGCCCCTCCTCTTTTTGTTGCTAATGTTTTCGTCTCATCCCCCCCTAGCGCCTTGCTGGAGGCCAGAGTTCTGCTGTTTTATCTGTGTCCTCCACGTCCCAGTGTACTCTGAACGCGTGTGCACACACATCAGTGGCTCGTGCTTCTGCTGTTGCCACCTGCACGTGTGGGTCACAGCCATTTGCTGCTCCGCCCTGAATATCCACTCCTGGCCCTTCGTGGTTGCCGTCCTCTAGTCTTCAAAAACGGTCTGTTTCTTGATGCCTGTATTCTGTCATGCTGGATCGTGCTGAATGAAAAACCATAGTAAAATGAAAGACCCTTGGCATAAATTTATGGGAGCAATGGTGTGTGTGTGTGTGTGTGTGTGTGTGTGTGTGTGTTTTAAGTCTTGAGTTGAGTTTGAAGCAGATCGATAATTATTAAATTATAACAGCCTGACAAGTATTCTTCCCCTGGTGTCGGGGGGTGGTACTGTCACCTGATTTCTGTTCACTGACTTACTCTGGAATTCTGCACGTTTCCTTTATGTGAGATCTAGTTAAACAGCAGGGAAAGCAGCTCCTGGTCTAGTTCTTGGGCATTACCTGTAAGGCCTTGTGATTAGGTTCAGCACCATAGAGCTAATGGCATTGGTGTCGCTCAGCTCCATCACGCTGTCGTGTTTTGGTGTGTTTACACTCCCACTGTGTGTGTGCTGGAAGTTTACAGTATGACTAGGTGGAGGGACACGCCAAAGGTCACGCCACAGCCAAGGCAGCGCTGTTTTTCAGCTCGTTTGTGAGTCCTAAACCTCGTGACGTGCACCGTAGCTTCGAAAGGGGGTGTGAAGGTGCCACAGAGAGTCTGCTGCCCTGCATTTTCTGTATCTGAGGAAAACTTTCTTTCCAGAATTAAGACTTTATGAATGCTGTAAGGCATCTTATATTACATAGCCACTGTTATCATCGTCATTGTTCATTAGGCACCTTTTCTTTGAACACTGTCATTGATATTAAAATAACAACAGTGAAAGAGAATAGTCGTGCCTGTATTATTGTTTCAGCATGTACCACAAGCAGCACCGTGTTGTTTGTGTAGAGCAACATGTCTGTACACATCTAAACATTTATGCCTTGCTGTCTTTTAATCATGGGAAGTGTGGTGTGCCGAAATATATTTTTATATATTTTTTTTTTGTGTGTTTGGGATGGGTTTGACTTGTGCTTTTCTTCATTGTGAGTATAGAATTGTTTTTTTTTTTTGTCTAATTGTCCTCAATATAAAACTTGTCTTCCAGACTAACTGTCCGTTAATGGTTGTGCATGTCAGCCTGTGTATGCAGTCCTGGCTTCCTTCTGAGAAATTTACAGGGCACATCTATTTCCAGCATTTTCACACCAGTATTTGTATGCTTGAGTAGCAGCATTGAGCATTTTGTGTCTTATTAAAAAGGGCATTTCTAAGAATGAGGAATGAGGGTGTCGGGCAGCTTGTGTACTTTATGATGAAGTGAGAGTGCATTTAAAATGCTCACCCTGCCACTTGCACTTGGTCACCTCAGCTCACAGAGCATCGCCTCTGAAACTGGCCGTTCTGTTTGTCCCTTCCAGGCATCCGCCCTCCGATTTTGAATGGGCCAATGCACCCACGCCCTTTGGTGGCGCTGCTGGATGGGCGCGACTGCACCGTGGAGATGCCGGTCCTGAAGGATGTGGCCACCGTCGCCTTCTGCGATGCCCAATCCACCCAGGAAATCCACGAGAAGGTGGTAGCCTTTGAACCCCATGCAATCTTGCTCATTTGTGCTCTCGTCCCTTCTGGCCAATCAAATGGCCTCTGATGCGCGTGCCCCCTTCCCTGCAGGTGCTGAACGAGGCTGTGGCCGCCCTCATGTACCACACCATCACACTGTCGAGGGACGACCTGGAGAAGTTCAAGGGACTGCGTGTGATTGTGCGGATTGGCAGCGGATTCGACAACGTGGACATCAAGGCTGCTGCTGAACTTGGTGAGCGCCCCTACAGGCATTCCTTAGGGTTACCCTACCCCGTGCATGCCACCACCCCCCCATCACTCTCATCTGTCTCCGCTTCCCTCCCGGGGTGGCCAGGCATCGCGGTGTGCAACGTGCCGTCCTCATCCATTGAGGAGACCGCAGACAGCACGCTCTGCTTCATCCTCAACCTCTACCGGCGTGTCACCTGGATACACCAGGCCCTCCGTGAGGGGACGCGCGCTTCCGGCGTGGAGCAGATCCGGGAGGTGGCCGGCGGGGCCGCCCGCATCCGGGGAGAAACGCTGGGAATAATCGGCCTGGGTGAGGGGTGTAGACGTTCCCAACAGAGCGCTGATGGATAGGTCCAAGATGGCGATAGCTTTGTCTGATGTCTTGCTGTCCTCCCACAGGCCGGGTCGGCCAGGCGGTGGCGCTGCGTGCCAAGGCATTTGGCTTCAGCGTGATCTTCTATGATCCGTACTTGCCGGACGGCGTAGAGCGCTCGCTGGGACTCCAGCGCGTGGCCACGCTGCAGGACCTGCTCATGCACTCGGATTGCGTGTCACTGCACTGCAGCCTCAACGAGCACAACCACCACCTGATCAACGACTTCACCATCAAGCAGGTGCGCATGCTGAGCCGCTGGCCCCGTTACTCGTCACGAGGGGGTGAGGCTAACCTGTCGCTCCTCTCCGCGTGCAGATGCGGCAGGGCGCCTTCCTGGTCAACACAGCGCGGGGCGGGCTGGTGGACGAGAAGGCGCTGGCCCAGGCCTTGAAGGAGGGCCGGGTCCGAGGAGCCGCTCTCGACGTCCACGAGACGGAACCTTTCAGGTCCGTTTCTGCCCGTCCCGGCCTTAATGCGGGAGATGCTTCCTCATGTAGGGGGATTCTGACTATGTGCTAACAAGCCTCTACAGAACCTTCACATACTGTTTACAATGGACCGTTAGGTTGTTGGTTTAGTATTGTACAGGGTGTATTTACATACAGCAATGTGTAAGATTACAGAATGATTTTATTAAGGTTAAACCAGACGCACGTCTGACGTTTTTAATTAAAGCTGTTGTTTAGGTGTAAGGTGTTGTGGCACCTTATTTAGAATATTAAAATTTGTCGGTAATCTCGTTATTGTTTGTGTTTTAAGGTTTTATTTTCTAAAGTTTTTGTATATGAAAATCCTTTTATATGTAACCTAGGTTTTGCCATGAATATATCCCGAGCTTCCTACACGGTGTGCAAACTCTATTCACTACATGTTGTGGTGTCTCCCTCTGCCAGTAACACACACACACACACACACACACACACACACACTCACACTCGTCTTATCCTTGGTGTCATGGCCTCCTGCACCCCCAGCTTCGCCCAGGGCCCCCTGAAGGACGCCCCCAACCTGATCTGCACCCCACACACGTCCTGGTACAGCGAGCAGGCCTCGGTTGAGGCCCGGGAGGAGGCCGCCAGAGAGGTGCGCCGCGCCATCACAGGTACCTGCAGCGTGGGCCAGAGCATGCTGATGTAATGTTTACCCTCTGGTGAGTCAGGGCTGCCAAAACGTAGCCGTCTGTGGTTTCAGGCGTCCTTCCCTATATAATGTGTCGCTCTATAACGAGGCTACAGTTGTGGCTATATTATTGTCATGGGGATACTAAGCTGTTGGAGACCTGAATAACTTGTTTATAAGCACTTGATCCATTTGGATAGTGAGAAACTGCAGTTCCAGACTAACAAAGGGTGAGCTCTTAATCCCAAGGTTGATGTAACTCAAGTTCATTATCTTATTCGCTGTGGATTGTTTTGGATTGTAACTGATGACTGCTGTCTGGGGTAGAGACCCCCCCCCCCGCCCCCCCCCTTACTTATGACTGCTGTCTGGGGTAGAGACCCC